>JANHGB010017708.1:0-21395 GCA_026283785.1 Coracopsis vasa | reverse complement strand
AGCTGACACCACTGTAAAGTTATAAAACAAGTGACACAAGATAGTGAATAAGGTTAATGCATCTCAATCAGGGATGAATTTGACCCTCTGGGCTATTTCATATTTATAAGATTTACAGTTGGCATCAGATTCACTGGTGCACTATACTTGCTTTGTAACAAGGAGGCAGAGCAGCTGTGAAACATCCAGATCGGTTAGGATGGAATTGTTTTGCTCATGAATTTGACCCTGGACGCCATATGGACTGGGAAGCTCATTTGATTTTAGAAGCACTGTTGTGGTAATGGCTTTTTCAAATGTTGCATCTTCAGATGTTGAAGAGCAGCATTTACCTCCAGATCATGTGTTTTGAATGGCTGAGGTTTTTTACATCGTGATGGTAGAAAGTCATCAAAATATAAACTGAAGCCAGGGTTTAGGTCCCATTTCTGCCTGAGGTACCTAGCTTTGCATTTGTCTTCGTTCTCCTGTGTCATGAGCAAAAAATCCCCCGCATAAGCACCTGCAGAGAACAATCTTAAGGTGTCTCTATTTCTCTATGGTCTATTAGAGAATTCAGTGTGACACCTGCTAATTGAGGCACTCCAGCTAATTGCCTAATGTTAGGTGTGATTCTGGGTCTGGGGGTATGAGCTTATTGTTACAGAGACCTCTGCATCAACTCTGAGGGATGAGAGCACATCCCACTTGATAACATTCCCCATGCCACCTAGACAAACACCCTGTGCTCTGGATATAATAAGGAACCAGGATGAGCATGTTACTGGGGAAATATTACACGAACTTTATGATGGGTTTATAAACTCTTAACTCTGTGAAAAATTATGGTAGTTTAAATGTTTTAAAAATATCTACTTCTCGAATATTCCTGTTTTCAGAGATTTAATTTTGATACATATCCAGTTCGCCTGTTTCAGCATTCAAAGTCAGATATGTTTGTTTTAGCTTGTTCTTGAGAAAATATCAGACATTTAACATCCCCGAGAAAGATACTAAACACTACTGAAGGAATGGGAAAAATTAGTCTGGTGAATAGGGGAAAAACTGAGAACCTTTGAGTCCAACTCTACCTCACCCATATTTGCTGTGGTCAATAAGGTTTGTCCTCTGGCAAAAATTGACAGAAACCATAACAGAAGCTTGTTCATACAGGACAGAGCTTCCTTGAGAAAAAGTGAGAGATTATGGAGTGTTCAACAGACTATCCTAAATATTGCTCTGTTTTCCATTCAAACCAGGTGCATCTTACCATGGTTTCCCTAATAAGAAAGGTGCATGTATTCATCTGGCCCTACCAAAACAGAATGTTCTATAGCAATATTTGCCTGCCTCTGGGCAAAGGGTGAGATCGAGAATGAATTGCATGCAACACACTAATTACACATACGTTGCTCAATTGGAAATGAAAGAAATTTAAGAAACTATACCGAATAAGAGAAAGAACCTAAATGTGTTCTATAGATCAACTGATAGAAAGGTAGATTTGGCTGATAAACTACAGCCTTTAAAAATACCAGGTCAATACTAGCTGCAACATGGTGAACCAACTATTTCGAATAACCTCTGGGATAGTTTCTGCTTATGAGTAATAATGTTACCAAAATTCCCTAGAGGAATTTAAACAGGACTATGTGCAATTAGGAGGTTATAAGCATGATGTATATTTTGTCAGGTCTGCTAACACTGTCCTAGTTCAACTAGCTAATCAGTTTTAAATTTTATTGATGAAATGAAATCAAAGTTAAATTTGTGTCAAGGATGGGAGGAACAAACATGTCATTTTGCAGGAATTATGAATTTTTTAGAAGGTTATGTACATCTTACATTGGTGTAGCACTCAGAGTTATTTGCCCTTTCTCTTTCTTTCCAGAAAAGACCATGAAGAAGTCTTGGTTTGTCCCCAGGTCTTATAATACTTCAAAGCATTTGCATTAATGCCAGGTATAGGATATCTTCACTTGAATCTTTTGGGTCCTAGGTTGATCAAGTCAGTATGAGTTTCCTGTAATTCACATCAGTAAGGACTGAGAATAGTGTAATTCAGTTATCTGCACTTTGAATACCCATGTATTTTGGTGCATAGAATGCATTTGTATCTAAATTTTGGAATAACAATTTTTTGCCTTTCAAAAGGAAATTGAGGTATGAAACTCCAAGCTCCATAAATGTGGTTAAAATAAACACACAGATAAAGGAACGGACTTCAGCGTAACTCTCTTCTAATCTTGGTAATCTTATCAAATTCTTTACTTTTGTCAATGTTAGTTTGCTGAAGTATACAAGGAGGTGGAAACTTCAATTTACATTAAAACAAATAAAAAATCACAAGTCTCTTACCCTCTTGGTTCTGGTTGCAAGTTTAAAAGAAGTCATTTATAGTATTATCTAGTATTAACTGTTGATGACTCAAAGTATGGTGAAGTTGGAAAAAATGTCAGTTCCTTGTGAGTGAGTTACATTTGAATCAGCTGGAACATGTAGTTATGAAGAAGAAAAAAGGCAAGTAAATGAAACTAAAAGAAGCATACAAGCATGTGCTCAATGCCTGATTCATAAGCCAGTCTTAGGGGTTTTAGGATCTGGTTTATATTTTTCCATATTGCTTTCTGCAATGCTTGACATTCTGGTTAGAAAACCTGGCTGAGGACATTGAAAAATGAATAGACGTGGATTGAACATGCATGGTTTTGGCTTGGCTCTACTCCTGTTTGGGAATAATGGTGGGATATATGGAATGTCCCACATAGGCCTTCTTGCGTGTTTTCAAGATGATTACTTGACCTGAAGTGTTTATACAGATGTAGACATGTATGAGCGTATATGTTCAATGGAAAGAGTGTGGATTTTATGGTACTAGAGCAAGCATCAGAGGCTTTACTTTCTACTCTGGATCCACCACAGGTGACATTACTGGAGAAGCAATGCAACTCCTCTGCACTCACATACATTTATAAAAGAGGAGCAATGTAACTCCTCTGCGCTCACATACATTTATAAAAGAGGAACATCCATGATTCTGTTTTTATCATCAGCATTTATAGAGGACTATTTGTGTTGGTGTCTCCCCTATGGAAATACACAGTCAGTTTTCTAAAACATGCAAAAAATGTTTGTTTCTTTAGGTAGTAGTAAACAAAGGAATGAGAAATGAGAATTCAGCCATTTTTTCCCTCTTGAATTCTCCAATAGGATGAAAACCAGAGCAGTAAGCTTAAACATCAACATGTTGCTTTTGATCTGACTGCTTCTTGTAACATTTTGTGCTACACATAATGTACACTCTAGCTAAAGTTCTTCCTGACACGAGATTGCATAAAATGCCACCAAGTCTAAATGTACCTAGCAATCTCTGCCTATGTAATGTTTCTCTACAAGTTTTTGATCTCACCTTAGTTTTAAAGCATAATGTTTAAAAGGTTTTAAAGTTCAAAATTTAAAAAGTTTAAAATGCTTAAAGTTCATCTACAGCTTAATTCAGAAGGGTGGTCAAGCACTTAAGTGTTACCAACGCAGTTTTCCAGATTAAAGATGGAGTCATGTTAAACAGGTTAATGAACTGAAGATTAATGAATGTATCTGCCCCTGAAAATCTCAGGTTCATAGAAACTAAGAATTTAGACTTAGAAATGACTGTAGGATAATGCAACTTGACTTCCTTTAAAACAAAGCTATCATACTTTATCTAGTTGTTCTCGTACTGAACCCAGATGTTTGATCAACTAGAGCTTAGTGGGGGGACAAATGACTACCGCTGTTCTTTAAAGATCTGTATGATTGACTCAGATATCTGATTTTTGATATCTTTTCATATTGAAGAGAATTAATTGAAACTCTTGCCAGAAGTCAAGCTCGTTTGCCACAGATTCTCCCACACTTGTCTATGAGCAGTCTTACTGACTCATTTTCAGATAATCTGCCTCTTTTATGTATTATTCTTCTTTGTTTAGTTCTTCAATTCCCTGTACTACTTCTGGCCTTCTCTGACAATTTTTTTTGTGACTCTTCAGTTTTGTGTACTGACATTTTATTAATCCTCCTTCCCCTTCACTATCTCCAGCCCACCCACATCTATCTTTCATCATCCCAATTTGCCACTTGTGAAATGTGGGAACCAAAGAAAAAGATGGAAAGCAGCACTAGTATGTGAGCTGCAATATGGACAGAAATCATTATCTTGCTTTGAAAGCAAAGCTGTTGTAATGATGCTGTTTTGCCTTCGGAGAAGCTTAATCATCTCAGCACCTGTCTATTTTCAAGTTCCTAGCCCAGTTTTGAAGAATACCTACTGTGACTATAAGAATGAGCAGTGGTTCTCAGAGAATTTGGACAATTTGAAATAACTTCACTAATGAAGCCACTGTGGTGTGGAAAACAGCAGTGAGAATTACTGGATAGCATAACACAGGAAAGGGAGTATACTGGGAGAAGGGTTTAAAAGCATATTGGAGAGTGAGGCGTACACTATTCCTGGACTTGAAATTAAAAGAAACTGTGTCTCTTAATCCTCTAAGAGCCTTTGGAAACATTGTCACCTTATCCTATTGAAATTCTAGTTTGAAAGGAAATTAGGCAGCTTTTCAAATTGAAATTTGGCTAGGATACAGTTACTCATAAAACACGACCACTGAAAAGGCTATATTCCTTGTTTATTTATCCAAATGGAACAGTCCTGTCAAAGCCACAAATTGATGTCCACAGTCCAGTTCTTTCAACTCACTTCATTTGCTTTTATACCAATCCAAGCAGTAAGTGTCTGTAACAAGAGAAGAGTTGGAGGCACAGGGTTTCGAACCGCTCTTCCTAGTGTCTGTAAGGCTAGCTGCTTCCGACCTCATGTGGTAGGACAGACACCTAAAGGAAGGTTTAGTCTCTGAATCTGCTGTCCTCGGCAACTGAATTCAAACCAGGATGCAATCAGCAACTTAAGCCATGCCTTCACTAAATACCTCACTTCATGTTATTCAAAGATATGCTGTTATTTAGGTGTTTATCTGCCAGAAGAATCTGACTATGACAAGCAGTACTGTGTGGAGATTTTGCAACTAACTCAGGACCCCAAAGCAGTGGAACCACATTTTCATGAAATACCACCAAACAGGTTAACTAGCCCAGGAACTAGCCACAGTGATGTAATCCTACTGCTTATCCGACCTATGTTGTCACACCTACTTCTTCACAAGTAATCTGGGTACCTTTAAAAGCCTTGCATAATGTAATTATCTGAAAAGACTGATGATAGGAGACAGCACATTAAATTTTTGCCAACTGTATTCCTGTGGTCAATGAAGAAAACCAGAAACCCTACAGGAAACTAAACCCATCATTAAGCTAGTATTAAATGTAAGTGGGAACTATCCCCTCATGGAAATACCTATCTCTTTCACTTGACTATAGGGTGTCGTAGTTGACTAGCTGGGACCAGACCAATGGTTAGATAAGGTTAAGGGAGGTGAGTCCCAAATCCAGGGCAGATGTTAAACCAGAAAAACACCAGTTTTCCTACCCTAGCTCACTGCGCTTGCTGAGCCAATATAAGCCATGCAAAAAAGTGAATTTTGCCAGTGTAAGCAGTGTCCACATAAAGAGAGTTTTATTAGTACAGCTATCTATCTCTATAAAACTGTTAAGTGTAGATGAGACTTTATTTGTTTTATTTGGTTTTGCAACATTCCTTATGGATTTTACTGCTATTATAAACAAACTGGAGATTTTGCCACAGTCTATGAATTTGCAAAAGGTTACTTTTAGTGGTGTCAAGGCACGTAATCATCTTGACAACAGAAGCCAAATATACATGTTTAACAAACAAGTACACAGCAAGTATTTCCTATATTAATCACCCAAATTCAGCAACTGGGTTATTTTTCCTAAGTCCAAATTCTCTGTTTAGTTTGTTCTTGAGCTTTTGAGCCTATGATCTTTGTGTGTCCCTTACCTCTGAAGGGGAGGGAAGGTATTCAATCATGCCTCTTCAGTGCTTAATCACAACTTTAATACGGTTTCCTTCCTGGTTGGTCGTGGCACATATTGAATTAGGAAGCAGCCCTGTCCCAGATCCACAAACATACTGCCAACCTTATTTCCTCCACTTAATGTAATCCAGTCTAGGCCTGGATAATTGAAGGCTTTTGTTACTCCCACCATGCCCTTTTCACATGCTTCTTATATGTACAGTATATAAGTCATTTCTTAGCCCAGTTGTTCTCTCGAAACAGGTGGTCTATATTATATTCCTTTGGGGTCTGACTCTGCTTTCATTTACCTTGTCATAAATCAGGGGTAGCTCTACCAAACTGAATGGTATTATGTCAGTGTAAAACTGACGTAAATGAAAGAAAATAATTTAAGATTATTTCCTGCTACTGTTCTTTCTGCTGGAGGTGGACTCAAAAAGGAACCCCTAATCTGTGGTATAGCCTTTATCTCGCTTTTATGTTCCTGTTGGGGGCCCTTCATTTTATAAATTGTCTTCACTGCTGGGCGAACCAATCTCAAATGACTGAAAGGTCTGTTCATCAGTAAAAGCTGTGTCTGTCTTCTGAATGGAATATGCCTATGGGATCCAGGAGCCCTACTCCTACTTGCTGTACAGAAAATTGATGCACAGTCATATTTCTATTATTTAATGTCTAGAGTCTTTCCTCTGTCCATTTTTATGAAATGGAGAATATGATTGCTAAAGACAGAAAACTGTAGCACTTGGGTTAATCACTGAGCCTGACATTGATTTTAATGGGTCCGAGATTCAACCATCAACACTTATTACAGAACTATGAATCACCTCATTGAACCAGGTCCAGTCTTGTAGCCAGTCTCTTCACAGTTTAATTTCCTGTACTAACCATAATCTGGAGGAGGGGATATTTGGTGATATTTAAAAGAAAGGCAGAGATAAAAAATCTTACCCAGACACTTTCTGTGCTCACTTTAGTTCCATTTTTTCATTTTATCAGGTTGATTCATCCTTTCATTCATCAGTAGAGGTCCCATAGCAATCTTCTTTGCAATGTGGCAAAACAAACAGGACCAAATAACATCTGGAATTTTTTTTTCCACATTGGAAATTACTGAGAACAGAATCAGAATACATTTTTCTGAAGTTCAGAGTGTGTGGATAGCAAGGAAATTGTAAATGACAGATTCTAAACAGCATGATTATAGCTTTTTTCTTTTTTTTTTTAATAAGCTAATTCAATCAGTATCAGGATAGGATGGGGTAAAGGGAAGTAGAGGTCAGTTCATTGGAAAAAAACTCTTCTTTACTTAATGTAAAAAGTGTTGGATTTGTCACCTAACTTTTCTTTTTTACTTTTTCTTTCTAACTTGTGAACAGCTAAGAAAGAACATTGTCATAAATACTTCTTATTTTCCAAAATTTGCAGAGAATGCTATTGTGAATGCAGTATCTCTGTTTCTGTAACATCATTGCATTTCTCTTCCCAAAACAGAGTACTTTTCATTTTGAAGAGCTGTTCCTATTTAGTATTCAACAAATCACAACTTCAAAACTGAAGTGCCCTTACTAAGAGGGTTTAATCATCAAAACTAGAAAAATTAAAAGAGACTGAAAAAAGTTAAGTAGCATGGTGTATGAAGACTAACTTACATTGGCAACTGCTCTTCAAACCAAGAGTGGTGTGTTCTGTCCTCCAAAGGTAATTTTTCATCCACGTCAGTGCTAAACACCTCTGTAGTTCATACTTTAGTCCTGTTAGAATCTGCCATCTAAACCTTTTCCCTCTCTGTTCTCCAGGGAATACAATACTTTAAATGTTTTCTTACCATCCTTAGGGCAAACCTATAAAATGTGGCACTGACACTGGTTAATAAATATGGTAGCATCACCCTTTTGCTGTTATAAAACATCTCAGAAATTAAGCTCACACCAAGAAATGCTTGACTCAGTTCATATAGTTCCTCTTTCAAAAATTATTTAAACTCTTGTCTGCAGGTTCCATCAATTCAGTCTCTTTTTGAAGTTGTTCTCCTGCACAGGAAATAATCAGGGAGATACATTGTGGTCAGGATACACACTGGGGAGATAGATAGTACAAGTTCTGAGTCCTGCTTCAGCAGCTAGATATGCATTTTATGTTAAATAATGAATGGGGAAAAAAACAGATTTCCTTTTGTCTTCGAAGGAAAACTTTTTCACGTCAATTGTTTTACCGGGCCAAAATAGTCTATATGTGTGTGTTTGAATCCTCTTGGACTTCGAAGGAACTGAAACATAACCTCCCACATTGTGTGCATTTTCTCCAATTGCTTTCTTATTGTGTGAAAAGGGGAATGATTCTTCAGAGTGTAAACTACAAGTGCATCTCAAAAGAAATGTGCAATCCTCACTCTGCTTTTGAGATAAATGGTTTAAGCAGTAAAGTCCAACACAGATTTTATGGTGATGACTGAACTAGAAGTAGGACAAATTTGCTTTTTACATAATGTGGTTATGCATTCATTTCTAATGTATACCTTAATTAGGTATAATGTCTTGAAGTACTCTAGACTTTGCCAATATATACATATGCACATGTTCAAGCACATACTTTGGTTTTGAGACATAAAATTGTACACATAGATGGCCGTTATAACATTGGACCACTTAGTCTCAATGCTGTTATTCTGCCCTCCAGAGCAAAACCTCATTATTGAATGGACAAAATGCTTTAAAATGAAGTCAGCACCTACATCCCTTGCCTCCCTGTTCTTACTCACAACATGAAGGAGGATATTTTGTTTACCCACCACCATTACTCATAGCTAGGTAGAAACACCCTTGTGAGACCAGGAGGGCTGATTCCCATCTCACTTGCCCCAGTTCAACACCATTTCAGACTGCAAGAGCTGCACCTAGTCAGACTGGTATAAATGAGGCAAAAGCTTTCTTTGGTTAGCCTGGAGGAACCCAAGAGGACCCTCACTAGCAAACATTTGTCACGAACATAAATAGCAGAAGGGTTGTACAGCTCACCTAACTCTTTCAAGCCCTCCCAGTGGCGTGGCTTTTGTGGGTGAGATCTTCAGGTTTAGGCCCATGAGCACACTTGTTTCATCAGGGTATGAGTATGAAAACAAGGACATGAAAAGCAGTGGGCAAGATGGCTGGGCGTGAACCACACCAGAAGTCCAGGCAGGTTGCTGCCGCCCAGCACATTGCTCTCTGCTTGGGTTAGGTTAACTAGTAAGTGAAGTGTGATGTGAGTCAGCCCCAGGACTTGTCCAAACATTTCTAAAAGCCTGCAAGAAACATTTCTGAGGTGGGACCAGCTCACAATGGGAGTGGGGGAGTTGGAAGGGAAGTGCATACATGGTACAAGCGGGTGGCAGTCATGCAAAACCTTAACTTCTCACCGGGCAGTGACCTTAGTATGTTTTCATGTTTATCTAAAAAGATAAAAGGTATGTGATTGCTCAGGAATGAAAACACGGGTAACATTCAAACAGAGGAAAGCAGAAACAGCAGTTTAAGAGGCAGCGAAATGTAAACCAGCACTGAGAAACATTTGACTTTGCCTTTTTTTTTCGTGCTGTAGAGGTCATGGCTGCATTATATTGAAACAAATAGGAATGACCGAGCAGAAGGTTTTGATAATGTAGAGCAGAGCTCTTCTAGGGATACTTCTTACTGTCAGAATTTGTAAGATCCTGCAGCTAACAATATAAATATGACCAGAGTGAACAGCTTCAGATTTTTCTAATTGCAAAGGAGGATTCAAGTTCAGGATCTGCCAAATGAAAGAGGCAACAAGAGCCAGAGTTTGTGATCGTGCCTTGATTTTTCATATGGCCCAAGGAAAACCGTGTGTTTCTTGAGAATTTTCAGCTCCTTCAGCTTCTTTACAAGTACCAGATAAAGCCATGACAGTAAACACTTTCAGGCCAACATAAAATAAATGAGATTAAGGTATAAAGCTGTTGGAGGGAGTGTTTTGTTTAAAAACATGAAGACAGGTTCTGAGTGGATGTAAATTAAGGTCGCCCCAGTGAAAAACAACAATTTACATGAGGTGGATCGAGCCTGTGATGTTTCTGAGGTATTGCCTTTATACATATCTGATTTGATAAAACTGCTAGCAAAGCAGACTCCCTGTGTACAGACACAGACAGCACGCTGCTCAGACAAAGGTTCTGATTCTTATCTTGCACCAGTTTCACACTGGTGCAATCCCATTGCTACCAGCCATTTTGCTCATGGTCTGCTCTCGCCGGTCAGACTTGTGACAGCCTTGGGCCTTAAGTTTTTACTCGAAAACTGGGAGAGAGAAAAATTGCAAAGAGGGGGAAAAAGGATCAATTTTTCATTTGACACCAAGTGAATCATTACTTCCTTCTGGGATGTAGTACCTTTTCCCACTGTTCGCTCCATTCCCCATAATGCCCTTGACCTCGGAGGTCACCTGTCATTGGAAGATGAAGCTCTGAATAAACAGAGAAGACCCTGTGGTGTCTCTTATCTCTCTGTTTTGCCTCAAATCTCCGGGCGGAGTTTTAAATTATTCATCCACTAGTGCTCTCTGCGAGTTACACGTCTCCGTCACCTACCCCCCCTTTGCTTGCCCATTTGTGAGTGAAGGCGGTATCCTTGGGAACCTTATCAGAGATCACAGATTCAGGCTCCAGAAATGAAATAAAAGAGGAAATTGGCTGTATTAGCATAAGAGGAGTCAGCCTGGAGTTGAATACACACATCACCCAGAAGCACCACTGGCTTCTCTTATCAGTAACGTCTGATCACCACTTCTTTATACACACAGGCACACAGGCACACATGCACCACACACATGCACACACACACTCCACTCTTTAATTCCACCCAGCCCATTCCTTTGTTCCAGCTCATATGAGGGAACACATGAAATAAGGTCAGATGGCATGAGTTTCCTGAAGCGGTTTTCAACACTCTCAAGTTCTCCTAGGTAAAAGAGCAGAAAACAGCATACACAGAAAGTAATTTACTTTTTTTCTTACAAAAATGATGATAATCCTGTAGCTTCCACTGGGGGGAAGAAAAGCCAGGATAAAGATTCCAGATAGGGAGGTTCTGTTATTAGCTCAAGTATGATTCCTAAACCAATCTCTCTGTTTATCTCTCTCTCCCCAGTGTCTCAACAATAGCACATAACCATGGTTTATGAGGTTTTTTTCAGAATATAAAAATCTGATAGCCATATAACATAATTGGGCACATTTTTGCAAATTAATGCAATTAATAATTTTGATATTTGGAGGTACAGATTTGTGTAATTGAAACAAATTATCCTCCAGTGCTTCCTTTACATGGAGATGTTATCTTGCATACTGCAGTTTTCACAAACACTATACCTTGTTTCTTCCAAATCAGAAAAACTGCACTGGAAAGGAAAAATATTGGTTTATATGCTTGAAGGAATGGGGAATTGGAATTTATAAATTCTGCCTTCCTTATGTTTGATGGGACATTATGATATGTGTGGCTCCATATTTCACTGTGTGTAGCTTTTAGAGATGTGCATTATTCTTAGAGTTGATGTTGATAGGGTAGCAGCTGCTGCCCTCCTTGCTATTGAGTCTGGTAACTAGATGAAAAACAAGATCAGAGGGAGCTGACACTACAGACAAGGGAAAACATGCCCTGGGAGATCAACTTTGCTCATATTTAAGGATGTTTTTTCCTTCCATCTTGTGAAAAATAACAGAAATAAATTTCCCTTTGATTGAGAGCTGTGATTTTGGTAGTATCCAATATGGTAATTTCCATGCACAGTTTTACTTATGGCAATATCATCATATCTCTACAAAATGAGTCTCATTTGTTGACTAATGGATATTGCCAACATCAAACAGTAAACATGTATTGGCTTTACACAGGACAAGTGGTGGTCTAAATTCTGTTCCTCTTAGTTAAGCAGAGCTTTAACTGAAAAAAAAATACACATTTACCTTCACCTTCATTTTAATGATGGAAGCAAGATGGAATCTTGTGGGGTTTGGACAAAAAATGCAAATGAAAACAAAAATAGTAGTTGTAATGGCTCCAATTCTCTTAACGTTTCTTATGCTGGAGTTGTTACTTGTGTACATATAATAGAAAAACATTTCTATTGGCTTCATTCATGTTGCCATGGATAAAAGACGCCTATTCAATAATCCTTTCCCTATGCTCAAATAGTGTCATGAGTATCTAGAAATATCTGCATCATTTCCTCTTAAATCTGTGCAAAGTCTTCCTGATGACCAGGGTAACAACTATGCTTATAGGTCTTCGACAATATTCAGTGGAAGGGATTGTACTTACATATAGAACCAACCTTGGCTGGACTCTGAGTAGGAGGCATGATATATTAGTTTGTAACCATATGCAGGACTGATGCCAAATTATTCCATGAAATGACTCTGTGGATCTACTGAAGTTGTTGTCAAAACAGTCATTGACCTCAGAAAAGCCAGGCGTACACCCTTAATATCTACCTCTCTGCTATTGCTGTATTCATCAATGTAGGAGGTCATGGTATCACAAGAGAGTAGCTAGGAGGAAGATGAGGGTGATAAGAATAATAGGGTTCATTTTTAGTTGTAACATGCAAATCTTCTTCAGTGTCTTATTTGAATATGTTGTCCTAATCTGACCAAGAGAAAAGCATCTGCTTGCAGTGTCAACAACAGAAAATGAGAAGTGTCATCACAACTTCTATTTGTGACATATCTGGAGGTTGAAAATGCACACCTACTTATTAATCAAGAGGTTTTACAGATGATAAATATTTACAGCAGAAAGGAAAGCTAAAAGCATGGTGACTTCTGTTAAATAAGGTTAGACTTGTTTATTTACTTATTCAGCCCATCTAAATGAATGGAGTTGATGTAGGCATCCTGTACAGTCAATAGTGTTAAATCTCAGTTGGGTCAGTTATACCCTGAAAATACTTGGCTGTGTCCATGAACTGCAAAGTGAAATTGGGGAAAAAATGCTCCTCAGTACTCTTCAGTCCATTGGACATAATGAAAATGGGCCAGAGATCCTAATCTGTAAAGGTAACACTGCAAAGCTATCAGTAGAAGTAAGGTGTGAACCCAAAACTTAGTAATATGCAATGGGGTTTGTGAATAACAGATGTTTTGCTATATTTTAATTAATTCAATTATCTTATAAATTAACTTTTTTTTTAAGTCTTTTCCTGTGGGAAATTTATGACAGAATCAAGGATAAAACATAGACTACAAGAGCAGCTCTCCTTTGTATGAAGTGACTAGATACTAGGCTTTTCTTGATCATCAAGATCAGCATTTCACCATTGGGCTTAATGAAAACAAAATTTACACTTTGTAGATGTTCCTGAAGTCAATAGGAGCTTCCCAGATAAGAGATTCTTTCCTTAGTCCAGACTTCCTGGTATTCCTTGCTGATAGAGTTATGACACTGATTAACTTTCTCCTAAGATATAACAAATCCCATAGACTAATAGGCTGGGGAATATCACCATTTCTATTTAACCCGGTGTTGTAGCACCAGGTGGGGAAATTTGCAACCCATGCCATGTAGCTGGGCTCTGTTCAAGGCATAATACGCTGAAGATTTCACCTACTAAGTCATTTTGGCTTATTAAATGAGATTTTAATGAAAAGATATTTGCAGAACAGCTTACAGTGCTTGTGGATTTAATGGAAAAGAGCTTCCTTTCATGTGACTTAAGTGAGAGTTTTGCTGTTTAGGTAATGTTTCTCTCTTAAAAGACATCATTCCTTTTAACCCCTGGAGATGCCAAGTTTTCCTCATTACAAGTTTCCTGATTCTTCACACACAAGTTTTTTACACATACATATTTCATTCTGTAGCAAATTGGCACCTTTAAGAGCAGAAGTACCATGTAATCTGTAATTCTATGGTACTAGAGGTTCTAAGTAGCTACCTTAAATAGACTGTGCTGTACTCATCATGCCTGAGGCAACTCTTCTCCAAGCCTTTGACTTCCCTGCAAATCCAGGCTGTTTCCATGTACTGGCTCTGTATAACTCATATGGTCAAGCTTGCTTTCTTTTCCCAACCTGCAGAACAAGAGATGTATCTATTTTTTTTTAACAGAAGGCAATATCACATATTCATATATTCAATCATATATTCAATCACATACTAGTTTGGGACTCAGTGTGATGGACATGCACTTAAAGGTATGCTTTAAGTCAGCCTTGAACAGGGCTCTACAAAGTGTTCTTATGTCAGTCTACAATTACCTCCATGAGTCAGCACGGTACATCTGCACTTACTGTGTGAGAAGTGCCTACTTGTCTTAGTACCATCTGAGGAAAAATGGATGGCAACCTGGAGGGGCAGAAAGCTGTGATCTCCCCTTTCTGCAATATATATAACATATTGTGACAAGTCAGACATCTAGTTTTTACCTCATGGGGGAAATAAGAGCCTGATTAACTAAGACAGTTTCTTTACCCCGGTTTTGGAAATTGGTGTTTCTGTAATGAAATATTACAGCAAATTTGCATGTGTCTGCAGATCATGAATTCAGAACATCATCTTACTGATAACAAACCTCTCTCTACAGCACTTCTTAATTCTGAATACCTGCTGTCTTTTGAAATCTCCCCCACCTCTTGGATGCATTCCCATGTGGACATGGCCATTGCTTTGGAGTCTGATTTATACTTTTTGCATGTACAGATCTCAAAGCAGAGGGCAGAAGCTGGCAGTCGAAGTTTGCATTTCTCAACATTTGACATGTTTATGTGACTAAATATGCCAAAATATCCTTTTATGTCTTCTATTGGTAAAAATCGATTGCCAAATACATGCAGTTTGTCACTCATGCAAAACAGTGTTATGTTATGCCCATTTTATATGCAAGAGAGCAGAGGCACAAAAGACATTTTGGTAATGTGGTCAAAGCCATGCTTTTTATTCAAAGCTAAACCTCAGAGTTCCTGTTTTGATACTATCCTCATCATCATCTGGCTTTTGCATTTTGGTACTGTCAGGGGATGGTGTCTAAGAGCTCTCTTTTCCAGGGGGACCAAGATCTGCATCTATGCTATGAATCACACAGCAGAAACATGGATACAAAACAAAGAAAGTCCATTAAGCTCTCCAGAGATGATCATCTTTATATTTCTATTTTCTAATAAAAGCTTAAATGATTTCCCTTTGCTTTGAAGAAACAGATGCCCAGTTTCTTATCCGAATCATGTCCTTGCATGAGATTGAAAGAGCATCAGCATGTTACTTCTGGAAAGGCCCACACATGCCTACATAACCATTCCATTTCTGGGAAAAACTGATTTATAATTACAGCTGTGCAAGGCCAATTTGGTGTTGGAGCAGTTTAGAAGGTGCATCAGAGCTTTGTTTTCATGTGCTAGAACATACCACTGCTGTTTTCCTTTGGACTGCAAATAATCTCACACTGTAGTCATAAACAGAGTATGTGTTCTCCCTCTCCCTCAATTAACATTTTGTACTCAGACATGCAATCATCATTTCCTATAAGGAGCCTTTAGCCCACAAATTGCATTTCAAGAGCATTTCAGACACAGTCATATAAAAGGGGTTTTACAGATGGGACTTCATCAATGCATACAAGTTTGGAAAATTAACATTTTCCTGGGGGGGTGAATATTCCATATTCAATAATTTGGGTAAGACACGCTGTCTTATACTGCTTGTGGTCATCTTTGAAGGTGTAGAGGACTATATTCAAAAGACCTAAGGAAAGAGAAGCTTTTCTCCTCCTGGAGAACTCTGACCAGCTTTTTGGATGGCAATGGATTTCAGTTGCTATTAATTTGGATGGGATTCAGACCAATGTAGGAAGCAAAGTGGTCCTGTCTAAACTAGTCATGGAAATTAGGTTCTGTATCTGATCCTATTCTTCCACTAAGAAATTTATTAGGATAAAGGATATTACAGATTTTTCTGTATTCAAATTTTACTTGGGTTGCAATTTCCCTGTCATGTGCCAAACTAGGACTTTGCAGCTCTGATTAAAATAAGAGCTAAGAGTGTAGCCAGGTGAATTGTACTCAATATAGGAACACATCTCCAGCTATCTGACATGGCCATCTCTTTGTGGGGATAAGGCCACCAGTTATTCCTTCATTCCAACATTTTACATTTCCCAAACCTGCCAACGATGAGCGGCAATTTATGCGTCAGCTTAAGAGAGCGCTGTGTCTTCCTGAGTGCCATCCCAGTATGCTGCTTTAGGTTCCAAAACCAAGCACATATTGGATTTCATTATTTAATACTGCTGCGGTGGGATTTTTTTTGGAGGGGATTGGTTGGTTTTTTGGGTGCTTTGTTGGGTTTTTTTAGCAGCAACAGGGGTCATGAGAAAACACACACACCTCATGAGCTCTTCATGTGCATATACTGGGTACCAAAGGAGGCAGAATTCTTATACAACTGTAACTGTTTGTTACACTTGATCCCAAAGCTCTCCAATACTTTGCCTCTGATGTGAAATGTATAATCTCTTTAAGGAGTTTTCCTAATTGTTCTGAGAACCTTAGCTTTCTACAGTGACTATATGGAGAGCAATAAGGAAAAGCAGACAAGTAAATCTGTCCAGGTGAGTTGACACAGTTCTAGCTATTTATCGAGGATAGATTGATTAGGTAACTCAAGCTGAATTGTTATGAATGTACCCCTTTTGGTACAAGACAAGATACCAGATGATTGCATGTATTGTAACACAGAGATGGCAATTCAGCATAGTATGGTGATTTTCTCATTAGGTCAGATTATTTCCTTTCTCTAATCAGCAAACAGTGGACACCTGAAGTTTACAGATTTATGGATAAAAGGATTTGCCTGCTCCAGCTTGGTATCATAAACTAAAACCACAACTGGTTTTAACTCCTGGTTAAAAAACAGAAAAGAGTAAAAAAGAAATAAGCATAATGTTTATGTCCTGAAGTATGCAAATACCTTCTAAAAGTCTTAAATGTATTGACAAGGACATTTCTATGAAATCAGTAGGGTGTTTCACTGGTGATACTTCTCCACTCTTTGGCACTGCAAAAAATAGTGATTAATTAGCAGTATTATCTTAGTGCTAAATGTATGAGGTTCTGCATTAACTGGAAAAAAAAAATGCACATTTGTCACTGAAGTTCAGAAACCATATCCTGCAAACCACTCTTGTTTTACATTAGCTGTGATTGCTGTCCTTAGAAAGCTATATTGCTTTACATCAGGCTGTCTCCATTGCGTGATTCAGGCCCTACAGGTAAGTACAGTCCACACTGATTTTAAGGGCGTAATTTCAAAACAGCAATAAAATATGCTGTTATTGTTGAACTTCACAACTCTCACCGCTATTCAAGCTTTATTATATTCAATCAGAAAAATATGGGAGTGCAGATAACCAGGCCACCCCCAAAAAAAACATCATTTAAAGCTGGGCTTTGGAACTCTTACAAAGAAAGAAAAAAGAAAGAGAAAAAAGAAAGGAAGACTTGTTTCTTTTCACCCACAATGCTGATGTCGACTTCTGCTTGCTTCTTTCACACCAATGCATAATGTCTTTGGGCGCTTATCACAATAGCCTCCTTGGTAAATGAATATTTTTATAGCAGTAGCCTTTGGAACTTTAACAAAGAAAGATGGGTAGATTCCCACCCACAACATTAAAGTTTTCCTATTCACTGACACCAAACCATGTTCTAATGTTTAAACAAACCCAAACGCTTGGGAAAATTTAGATTTGACCTCTGTGTGCATGTTAAACAGTTTACATTACAGCAAACTCTAGTTTTCCCTAATGTGCAGAGTACTTTGGAGCTTTGTCAAAACGGAACAGTTTCAAAGCTGTATGATCTTCACCCGGGGGCCTAATTGAAGTGGCATAAAAACTATTTCTTTCTTTACTTTTTTCCTTCTTTCTTCTTTATTATTTTTGTTTTCCTTATAAAGCTGGATCTGAAGCTGGGTACTCTCCAAAAAAGCTTATGAAGCTGACAAACATTTACCTCCCAGTCCAGCAACACTAAAACTTCCATCATAGAAATTCAGAGCAAAGGTCAGACGGAGGAAAAACATATTCGAAGAAGTATGACAAGCCAAGTTTTATTCTACTTGAAAAGCCAGCTTTTAAAAGTTCTTTTCCTTTCATACTGGTTGTTTGAAAAGAGATCTGACGAAAAGTTGAAATCCCCATGTAAATGCATATATTTTCAAATGAGAGGGTACCTATGCAGATGCATATTAAGCCACATCTAGCTTTGGTGGGCAAGCCATGTTTGAAGAGCATTCCCAAAGCAGTTGATGCTCACGTCATTTTTGAGTCCCCATTGAAGTTCATTTGCATCAAATTGAAATGAATATATAAAAATTAGATGCTTAATTTGCGGTTGCCAGTGGCACAAGAAATATGCATATGTGTTATTTTCTTGCCAAGCAAAACACTTCTACAGCAAATGTTATATCTGTGTAGCTCTAAAACGTATTGTTTATTCCAAGATTTGTACTATAATACTGGATTAAGTACTACGTTATATCTTACTGAATGGCTGGTGGTTTAGATAGCCAGAATATTGTTGGTCCAACCTAGCCAGTTTACCAGTGATCACATATATATTTATGCAGTTTAAACATAAACAAGAATAAAAATGCATGAACTTTGCAAAACCTTTTTAGTGTTGATCTGAACATCCTAAAATCAAGACGATCTAGTAAAGGATTAATGTAGGAAAATTGCAGATTTCTGCATGTAGGTATGTAGGCATGAAACATAATATACATAAATTGAGCGGTCCAATTTATGCTCATATTTATTCTAACATAACTGTTATTTTTTTTAGGGTCTTTCTTTTTTAACACTTCTAAATCTGGGCAGTGAGGGAAAGGACTGGGGAGAACAGACCCTCGGTGCTCTACAATTTTCTACAGAGAGGTATTGCAACCTTTCTTTCATCTGATTAGTTGCACGGATGGAGATATTTCAGTTCATCTTATACAATTAAATCCAGCAAAGATTATTGGATATGCTTGCGGAATTAATTGAAAATTTCAATCATCCAAAATATATCAGCTTCAGTGTGTTCCTACAAATCAAATGCAAATAATATACAGCTCCTTGGTCAAATTCTCAAGTGGGGAAAATCAGCTAATCTGATCTGTATTAACAGAGGATGGGATCTCTGGTTTAATCTGTGACAGGATTTTCTGAACAAACATTTTCCAAGTGTAATATTCAAGATCCTGAGAACTTATGAAATGCTTCATAATGTGAAGATTCCCTGAAAATTCAAGCATACATCTCAGGCTGCGATTTGAGACTTGAGGGACATGAAGTTAAACTCTTTACAGCACACTCTGAATATTTATAGGCAGAGATTTCACAGCTACAGCTCCACAACATATTAAGCACTTGCAGCTACTGTTACTGTCAGAAATGAGGGTCAGGGATTTTGTTTCATGTTAGGGGATCTCATGTCATGTGTAAATGCTTCAGATAGAGTGCATATGATACTTTTATCCATTAACTGAGAGGTCTGACCAGACTTTTCAGTATGTCAGATTCTTAAGACTGATTATTTAGCGTTTACCAACCCAGATGTACTGTATTAGTTTCAAACAGAAAAACTCAGTATCTATGATATTCATCTTCTCTCACCCCCAACAAAGGTTAAAGAAATGTACAAAGTCATTAGACCCCATCATCTGCTGTGTATTTTTTAATAGAATCATGGAATCAAATGAAAGTTATTTTTTAAAGATACTGTATATCCTGCCTTGTGGAAAAAAATCTGATGGAATTTTATAATTATTAAATAAATAGGAACATATGTGCATATATTTGTGCTCTACAAAAAATATGTGCAAAAGGTGTTAAGTCTAGTTGAGATGGGCTATCTTTTCAAATATGTTTCCTTTAATCACTTAGTTTCTAAAAATGAGTTAATTATAACAAAAACTTTATTTAATGATTTTTGTCAATTTTCACACATCTTATTGGATTTATATGGCAAGTGAAAACAACATATTTGGTTGTTTCTGATTCTTTGAAACGGTGGCTTATCTGGAAGCATTTGAAAACAATACATGGTAAAACCCCTACTCTCAGCAGATCTTAAATCCTAGAAACGGTTCAGTATGTGATAAGAAGACTGCACCTGCATGTGCAGGGCCTGACACACAAAGGTGTATGCAAGATCAGGGCTTCCAAAGTAATTTTGATTTCTGGTAAGAATATTGAAGAAGCACAGTTGTATTTTCAATTGGATTTCCCTTTGGGACACTGGTACTGCAGGAAACAGGCTTTTTATTGCAGTACATGAAGAATGAGACATGTAACTAGATAAGTGGTAAACTGTTACAATGATAAAATTTATGCAGTCATGCACCTGGAGGCTTAGGAAATATCAGGCACTGAATCTTTTCTATAGAACTTAGGAAAAATTAAAGAACAAAAGTTCGAAATATTTTTAAAACTTTGGGTTTTTTTTACCTGGTTTTATTTCTTCATTTTAATCTTTATTTCCAACCCTCTGGATGTCTTTTCCTGTTATATGTTAGAGGAGAAATGTTTCACTCACAGTAACAGTGATAGCAATAACTAATGAGCATCTGATAAATATTAGAAGTGATGTTTGCAGTGGAATATTTAAAGCTAACTTGTATGTGGTCAGAGATTCTTCTTTCTCATATAGTAACTCAGAGTTTAAGTGCATGGACAGAAGGAATCTTAACCCTCAGTTCAAGCATTCTGTTTTTCTTGGCCTTTTATCTCACACAGCCTACCTACATTTTCCCACGATTTAAGATCCCAGTCATGACTATCAGATAGCCACTGTCCTTCTCACACCTACATAGTGTTTTCTGACTGCTGCCCTTATTTACTGTTTGGGATTTCAGTGCTGCAGGCTGTAAAGCAAATTATATGGAAGCAATCACTTCTCATTAGAGCTTCAGCCCACAGAGCCAGGGAATTCACTGATGTGATCAGTATTAGCTGTGATTATCTTTTACTTTTGGAGATATTGGCCCACGCTAAATGCTTTTTCATTTAATTTTTTCTTGCACTCTGGGATTTGTCATCATATGAAAATAATTTCTGAAGGAGAGAAACTATCATATGCATGACCATTACTTGATTGAGTAGCATGCAGAACAAAACCCATTCTGTGGAGAGTAATCCATTGAAGAAAAACATTTTTAGCTGTTTCTTTGAAGTGAATTCTGATAGTGTCATCACTCAGTTAAATATGGATGTCTTTGTGTTTTATTAGAATTGATTATGTATAAATAATTATGTATAATGATTATGTCCTCTTCATTAGGGAGTGTAGTGATAGGACAAGGAGTAATGAGTTAAAACATAAACAGGGGAAGTTTAGATTAGATATAAGGAGAAAGTTCTTTACTGTTAGGGTGGTGAGGCACTGGAATGGGTTGTCCAGGGAAGTTG
>JANHGB010017705.1:17766-37508 GCA_026283785.1 Coracopsis vasa | reverse complement strand
GGGGAGGGCGCGGCATTGGTGCGGAAATTTCCGGTGTTACCTCGGCTTTTGGGGGGAGATTGGCATCTATTTTACCTACATAAATCCTTTCAGTGGGGCGGGAGGGGGTCTCTGCCGCTCCGGAGCCCCTCCTGCCTCTGTCCCGCATTACGCAGGGCGGGCGGTAGGTGCGGAGACCCGTTGTGGTCTTACCGGCGGAATAGGATTGAGCTGTGGATCTCTTCAGAGTACCATCACCTGCCACAGGAGATGCGAGTTTGTATTTGCCAGAGGTTTTGACTTCCTCCCCACCGTTAATGGTCAGAGTAAACCCAGGTATTTTAAGTACATCACAGGAAACGCCCTCAATGCCCCCTCCCTATTGTGAAAAGCCTATTAGAAAATAATAATAATCCCTTTGGAGGGGAAAGGTCTTAATTAAACACACTTTATTTACGTATTATTTTTACCTCGGCCATAGGTATTAGGAACAATGTATGATGCGAACACTCACTGAGTGTTCACTCAGTAAGAGCCTAAATTTTACTTCAAATATGACTAGCTATTTCTGAATTCTGATTGAAACAGCTTTTTGTTTATATTTTAATGAAAAAAAATTGACATTTTGACACTTTGGTCTAAAAAAGAGGATTTCTATGACTACTACTGGCTTCTTTTGAAATAGCCTAAGATGAATACCATAGACGGCTGTTAAACAAAGCCTGCGAAGCAGATTCTCAGTTTTTTTCCCGAAGTGAAGAATGATAATTTCACTGATTAAGTATTGATTTAAATTAGATGGATTTGAATCTAATGAACAAAATCAGATTTTTTGAAGGAGTTCTTAAATGGTAAATTTCTGGCCAGCTCTGTCAGTTTTGCTGTATCTGTGATAGTCTGCAAATTTCTCAGTTTCGGGGAATGTTCCTTTATTTCTTAACACTTTTGGAAGTCTGTTTCTCTCTACCTAAATAAGAATGCATTAATTATGGTTATGCTGAAGAGAGTGGTGGAATACAGGCTTCCACGCTTTCTCTGTTTTAGCTCTATATGTTTCCATCCATAGCTTTACACTCTACACGTATAAATGTGTTCAGAGCAGTTTAGACTACATGGAGCTTCATTGAAATGAGCAGATTAAAAAGTCACAGTTCCCACTTCACCTCTCTGCTGGAATAAGTCTATGCTTTCGTCTCCACATAGTGAAGCATGCCTGTACCCATGCTTGCTCTCAGCAATGCTACTTTCAATGATCTCAAGCCACTCTACAAGGAGTAATCACTACATTTTACATAAAACTGCTGGGAATTTTTGTTCCAAATCTTTCCTGACATAATAAATGATGTTTCAGAGAGAAAAATATTACCAGAAAAAGCCATTCAACACACTGATTTTTCAGCACGATCCTAAAGAATTCTCTAAAAGGTTAAAACTACCAAATTGAATGAATTTATCTTCCCTTACTCCTTTTGAATAAACACAAATGTAAAACAAAAGAATATCTGCCTAAAGGAAAATATTAAAGATAAAAGCCTGTTTTTTAACTTGCCTTTGATTTTCAAACCTTTAGAATTTCTATATTCAAACAATTCTCTGCAATCACAAAGGCTGAAAACCAGACATTTTTGAGGGGGGTATAATCACGGTTCCAGCAGCTGAAGCGCCAAGGAAAATGATACATGTCATGATGAATTGCAAGAGATAGCAGCCCTTGTGAAGGGATGCTCAGATGGTGGGGAATGGCAGCAAAAGCTGCAGCAGTAACGTGCTTCACTGCCAGTGGCTGAAGAGGGAAAAATTGAGGAAGAGATGATGGATACAGACTAGTGTCCACAGAGCGAGTCCCTGCACAGGGTGCACCAGGCTGGCAGTGGGACAAAGCCCACACAGAGGTATAATGGGTGAGTTTGTGCATCACCAGCTATTTCACACAGAGCATTCTACTGAAGGAGGTGGCCCTAATACTCTTTGCTAAAGTGCCCTCAAACTTGCAGATATTTATAAGCACCGTTATTTTCAAGAGGGGCTTGGGGCCTCTGTTCAGAAGAATGTAATACATTATTTAATTTGGAAAGTATACTAAATTCCTTTTTTAGTTTATTACACTTCACTCCCCAGTGAAAGCAGCTCTGTCATTACGTGTAAGACTGCTTTGATATTTACCTGAGCTCAAAGAATGCCATTTCTCAATCTTACTAAAGAAGACAAGTAATAATTAGGAGGGGGGAACACTGTCTGAGAAATAAAGGATAATAACAAAGGCAGCATTGCATCTGTTGTTAAAATACTGAAATAAAATAAGACTAGGCTTGTGCTATTCCATTTTCTTTTACAAATGGTATGGATTTAAGGATGATTAGTCTCTTGAATGGCGTTACCACCAGCTTCTTTAAATGAATGTTCTTGCCAGGTCAGGTTTGGGAGATGAAAGGAGTATGTTTATTTTTAAACTTCTGTCACAACAAAGTTAAAATAACACGTGTACCCGTGTGTGCGCCTTCTAGTGAATCATGTATCACACTCATCCACTGCCTCTGCTGAAATCTGCGGACAGAAAAGATGATACTTTTACTGGGATTGTGGGCTGTTAGGAGTGTAGTTCCAGAAGAAGGCAGCATGTTTCAAGGGAGTAAGGAACAAGGGAGGCAGCAGATGCGAACCTAAGCACTGGGTTTGTTATGCTCTAGGTATGAGGTAAACACAGAGGTACTCCTCCATGACTGTTCACTCCTCATCATTTGCCATAACTATTTTATCATAAACTCTTTGGATGCAGAGACTGTTCCTTCCCATGAGTACACAGAGTGCCTAGGATGGTGAGGTTTTAATATCAGCCTAGGCTTCTATGCTCTACTTCAATGCAAATAATAAATGAAAAGCTTATTGTGCCTTCACACTGAAGATAGTGCCTCAAACACAATCATGATAAATGCAAAACAATCTTTCTCATTTCATCCAGGTCTCTTTTTGTTCTGCCAAAACCACAAAGAAAGCATGAAATAAAAAGAAGGTAAAAATAGCACATTTAGTCTTGCATTCCTGGTGGGACTTCGATGACAACCACACACAGTGGATTATATATACTTCACTTCCCAGCTAATAACACAAACCATTCATTCCTTTCCAACAGACTATACATTCCAAAAATATTTCATGTATGTTTAATATACTGATTATTTCCTCCATCATGTTTCTAAAGGCAAATTAAATATACCTAATAATCCCTTGCAATTCTATAGACCCTTTCATCGAAAGGTCCCAAAACATACTACAATTGTTAATTTGCCATGAAAAACACCCTGCCATGGAGCTGTGTGAATAAATGATTTTGCTAGCTGAGTCTAATATACTTTTTGGTTTCCATATGACACACAGTAACACTTTTGGCTTTAGGGGAAGGGAAAACATTCCTTTTCAACTGAAAGGAAACATTCTGGTTGACCTGAATTGTTTTATTTCTGAAAAATGAAAATTTGGAAAGAAATGGCCAGATTCATAAGGAAAGTTGTTCAAATAAAATAGAGGTTATTATTTGCCCTTGTGTAGTTCAGTGAATAGGACTGTTTTGGAGAAATAGAAAAAATAAGGAAAGGGATTTGAAGATGGGTCTATTTCAGAAAAATATTTTCTCTTTAGATAGGGCTTTTCCAGGGAAGCAGAGAACCCATTAACTTCCCAAGAGCCAGGCATCAGAGGTATGAACTCGAGTTTGTCCCACAAGTACTTCAAGTACAAGACAAAGTTTAACAGTGCATCTGAACATTGCTTAGAAGTCCTTTGTCTTGCAACCCAAATCACTCGATTTCTCTCCTATTTAGATATATTTTTTGCCTGTTCCAGCAGTTTTATTCTTTTTCCTCCTCCCCTTAGAAATGTTTCTGTAGGGAAACAAGTTCACTTTCTTCTATTCTTCATTCGGTTCCTTTTTTAGTTGGAGTAAATCAAGGCATAAAAAGACTGTGTGACTTGAAAGAAGTCACTAAACTTAGTGCAAGTTTTAACATTAACATCAGTGAAAGCTGGACAGCATCCAAAATCACTTATGGGCGGACCTTATAGTTGTCCCTCACAGTCTTCTGCTGTGACCTTGCTATAGCACAGATGCCTTCACACAGTTGAAGAATTAACAGGTTTAAGCTTTGTTACTTCATTTGGATAGTGATAAGTACTATTGACTTTGTAGATGTTCTTTTATGTGGTTTAACATTGTGGGAAGTAATGAAACAAAATTAAGGATAGTAATTAGGAAAAATGCAAACAACCAATTAAGAAAGCTGGAAATTATTGCCTAATATACATGCAGAAAGTAATATTAATTTTGTATACAAAACCCCAACTTTGCAAAATCTTCTGACTAAGCATCCCTTTAGAGGATTTTAGTACGTATGCAGCATGTTTAATGACATTTTCTCTCAGATGCTGTTGCTTTGTGATTTGGGTATGTTGAAAATTCATTTATCTTCTAATTCTAGTTTCTCCAGATCCATAATCAATCCTTCTATTAATCTTGGGATGGTTTAGAGAAATGTTGTCAAAGAATCAGACCCTGTCCCATGGAGCTTGCATGGACACTGTAAGTCCATCTTCTTGTTTTCTTCTTCAACCCTGTGTTTTAAATACTTCTCTCATTATTGTTCATATTTAGACAAAGCTAGTTCTTTAATGCATTGCATTCTCATTAAATCCAAACAACATGAAGGTTACAATGTGTGCAGAGACCTCTGTTACATTTTACAGTGTCCCATTACAAGTCATGCTTTCTGAGCGTCATTACACTTTAGCTAAAGCCCAAGCACAATCAGCTATTGGAAAGATGTTTTTATGCTGTTGTCATTTCATCTACTTTAGAGAAATCGCTCAAATCTTTTTACATGCTAAAGCTTTGGAAAGTTGCAGTGCACTGAGCTTTTGCCTTCGAATAGATTTGCACCAGTGAAACTAAGTGGAGATTCTTCCAACTTCCAGATCTGTTTCAACAGCTACCAGTTGTACTGTATTGCCCCACACCCATTTTGTTTCGTGGTTTGAATAACGTCCAAGTTTCCATGTCTCAAGTGAGGGTTGTTCTATTATTTTTAATTTTCTTTTTGTAAAGCACCCAACATTATCTCCAAATTGATTCAAACTGCACAAGCCCTGGAGGACCTTAATAGAGTGCCCAAGTTCTGTGTTTAGATACGTTATTAAAGCACCACAATTTGCAAATTGGCCCACCCATGTATCAATGACTATGTGTTGAGTGCTTGCCACTGTACAGAATGTAGACACAGATGTGACCTCTGCCACCAGAGCTCTGTATTCTTCCAACAAAAGCAATAAAACTGAGGAAAGAAGTATCCAACTTCTCCCTCTCTACACACTGGTACAGAACTATTTTCAACTGCTTTGTGTGAAATTCCAAAATCTTCAAACGTACAAACTAGTAGAACTTCTTGAAGGCAGTTTACATACAAAATTTTATGTTTAAAGTATACCTACACTAGTGCCTTTGCAGTCCTGTTTTGGCATGTGATGGTCTGATGGTCTGAACAACAGAAAAGAGAAGGAAACACCTGATGCCACTATAACCTTATACTCATGCAAAGTTAAGGAAGGGCTTGTACAAGAATGCATTATGCCCAATAAAAAGTGTAGTAGGTGAGGCAACATTACCACAAATGACTGTGTAGAACAGTGAGGGAAGATAAACAAGGTCTACAACAATGAAATTGTCTGAGATGAGTATTGTGCCTACAAACATTAGAAGCTTCTTTCTAGGCTTTTTACCTGTGCAATCGTGTTCTCAGTGTGCCCATCCATGCACACCTGTCCCCCCCAGAGTACCTCTCCAAGTCATTAACAGCTTTTAACCAAATTTGTCAGACAGCAAAAGTTCCAAACTGAGTAACTGAATTCTTATAACAATAGTGAATTCAAGTGACCAGAAAACCTAAAATTGCCTCTACTGAGAAAAGTGCCATTTAGATTTTTTTGGATGTCAAGTATCCATGTGCTTGAGAGTGACCGTACAAACCACCATTTAAAAAGTTTCAGTCAGAGATTGCTCTTCCTTAGACACCATAATGAATGATAAGATGTACATCTGTATAAAGCAGCAGAGTAGTTTTGATATTTGAGAAATGAATTGTTTCTTTTGGACATTTAAGACTCTTAATGGCAAAGCTCAGAAGAATGGAAAGGTTACTGCAGTGCAACTGAAAAGGACCTGAAGATAAATGAGGCTGCAGGGCACAACATCCAGCACGATGTTCTAGGTGTATGGGTTTGGTTAAAGAAAAGAAGCAAGGAAGGAGGATAATCCATACCAGTTTGTAAAAGTAGGGTGTTTGCTCTGTTTGAGCTGATGGATGCATCAACAGACAGGTACTGAGTGCTGAAAGGTAACAAGTATGAGCTTTTGCCTGGTGTGAAAAGCAGATGCAGTGATTACAGTGGGAAGGTGAAAAGAGACTGATTGCAAGACTAAAATTCAAGGACTGCTCCTTCTAATGTCTTAGACTGGATAAGTGGGGTTACTGTTATAAATACAAAGGAGAGCAGATTGCAGTATCTATGACAAGAGAGAGTATGGCAAGGACTGCTATTTTAGCAAGAGAAGAAACCCATGTCATGCTTTGAAAAAATACTTGGCAAGAGTGGGGAGAAGAAGGAATGAGGTGTCAGACCATGCTTCTCGAGTTGTGAACCCCTTGGACTAGATTGGCTCCAGTTTACTTGTTATCCTATCTCTGCATATAATATCACCTTTCACATGATTAGCAAAAAGCAGCTACGTCACCTCGGCTTGAAGGGGAGAAAGTCAAGCATATGGCACCCCTCTCAGGAACAGGAAGGCACTGAAAGATTAATTAATTGTCTAGAAATACTACCAAGCGTACCTTTGCTTGGGGGGAAAAGGGCTGTTACAAGATTTCACTTGCATGGGATGACTGCTTTGCTGAAATGTAGGTACTGGGTTTTCACTAACAGCCATTTAAAGAGTAGAATAGACAAAGCTACTTAGAAAGCATATAAAAAATGAGTAAAATTATGAGACTGGTGGAATTATCTTAAGAAAAGGAAATTTGTGCAGAAAAATGGAGGGGCAAAAGTTAAAAAAGGTAAAGAGTATATACTTAAACTAGATATTCAGGGTGAAATTTCAAATAAACAACTGCTGATCTCAACCAGATTGCAGGAAAATGTCAGGGAACATAGGCACAGGAATACCCATAGTCACAATCTCAGTTGTTATCTATGTTCAGGGAATGGGTATACAGGAAGAGTAACACGGAAAACACCAAAGGTGGCAGCCAGCCACCAGGTGGAGAAGAGGACATGAAAAGAACAGCCACTTAAGTTCAGTAGTACGAAGAGCACCTAAGTCGGCAGCAACAATTTGAGCCCTCGAGACTCAGAGATTGCAGTAAAATGTGTGAAATTAACACAAAGACACCCACTTGAGCTCGACTGTGTGCAGTGGTGGACAGGGATGCTGTATTGCACAAGTTGTACCAGACAGTGACAAAAAAGGAACTCAGAAGCAGCAGGCTGGAGAACTGAGCCCCTTGAAAGCACACAGCTGATTTGAAGTGGCCAGGGTTAAAGATAACAAAAATACAAAATACTAGGAAAGGAGAGGGGGGGGAGAGAAGGGGGAGAAGCAACATCAACAGAAATAAATTAACATAAAGGCAGAGACAAGAAATTCTCCCTGTAAATCAAAAAGAGTGACAGAAAAAGAAGTAAAAAATGGAGCTAAGATTGAAGTAATGCATGAAACAGAAAGCGACATATTTCAGCGACAGCAAGGAAAGATTATCTGGGGTCTCATTCCAAAATATATTTTCTGTAGGAAAGATGGACCAGTATCTGGTGGTAAAGCAGTTCAAGCAAAGTATCAAGAGCCAAACAACTTCAGTGTAATTTCAACAGCACAGATAGGATTACCCCCAACCCCATCTCTTCTTTGTTGAAGCCATTCTTTCAAGAAACAGTATTCTCACACCTGCCCGAGTGTTGCAACTCTGAAAAATGGATATGTGAAAATGGATGTGTGGTATTTTCTGTTAGAAGAAATACAGTTTTCAAGAGTGGAAAAGTGAATGCAGTTAGCATTCTCCCTTGTAATACTATATAAATAAGGTTAGCTTACCCACCTACACATAGTACATTTAGCATGTTGAAGACAAATTGACTCAATAAATTCTTGTCATAGAAAATAGTGAGAACAACATGTTGATGACATTGAAACAGTAGAAGATTGTACTCTAACTGTTCCAACATCTTTGACACATTATTTCTGAGGTTCTAACATCACTGGCATGATATTCCTATTTTCCAAGCTTAATAGGTTCATCATTCATCCTTTGTCTTGGCAATATGAACAAAAATGTTCCTACGGCGGCCTTTCCTCTGTGCTTGTCCCAGTTCCTTAACTTCAGTGTGCAGGATCCACTTCTGGTGCTGCTATATTTTTTCCCCTACTGTCCTTTGCAAACAATGAGATGACAGACTGGATCCATACACTGAATGGAGGAGAAAAAACATTTTCTAAACCATCATAACTAGCAAGTAATGCATATGTGTAATAACCCCTCTTATCTGCTGAGTCACAACTGTGAGCATTGCAGGTTGTTCCAGTTAGGAGGAGAAACTGGTTGATGGACTCAGCTATTTCCCTAATGCCATCCTGTTTGCCTGAACAGAAGACGACTCTTCAAATAGAAGGAGACTGTCTTTGCTCACAATGCCTGTCATCTGACAGTCCAGCCCCTAAACTTCTCCTTTGGCTATTTGTTAGAATCATACTCTAAATACTTGTCCATTTTGCATAATTAGCTGTCTCTTCTCTATTTTTCATGCATGCAAACTGCATTCCTTTCAAAGGGATTCCCACGGAAGACTCTCTGGCCACATACTGTAAATTCCTGAACAGCTCTTTTCTATCTGTGGATCTGGACAATGAGCTTTAGATTGAAATCTCCATCACTTCTGCAATTTCATCAGGGAGCTTTGCTAGAAGTACAAGGCAGCAATTAGGATCAGATTCAAGGCAATTCATTGCCACATCTTGCTAAACCTCATCTACTCCTCAGTGCAGCTCAGGACAGAAAGTTTAACACCTGTACGTCACCTCCAAAAGCGAATAAAGATTAAAGAGTCTTTACAGAAGATTCATTACAAATTATATAATTTTAAGCAGCTCTATATTTATATTTGGATGTTTTCATGTGCTACTCCAAACCAATTGTACCTCACTGCATCTGTCTTTGGAGTTCTCCATTCCCTAACCCAGATTTCTTTCAGGCTGCTTGGAGGGACCCCTTACAACAGGCTTCTGAACAGTGTCTTTCCTATGAGCAGAAATTGCTGGCTGAGGCACCCCACACAGTTTATCTGAACAGAGTGAGCTTGTTACTGAAACAGCTTTTGCAATTTCAAGATTGACAGGTATTCTCTCAACTTTTAGGATAAGAAAGGGAAGAGAATAATCTTAACACTGGAAATGCTCTCAGTTGGACATGACAATTTATTTCCAAGACTGAACCCCAAATTATCTTCAATGACACTGCTTGTATTCACATCAGTTCTACACAGGGCTCTATCCAAGGTTTACCCAGTTTAAGGTTTCCAGTCAGATCTGGCTCAAAAGCAAGATTTGCAGTTCAATGGAAATTTGAGGGGGCTTTTCAGATTTGATTTCAGTCCAAATCAAATCTAAGTGAGATATTTTCAGGAATTCTTCTGAACTGGAAGTTCCCCAAACCATTCAGCTGCTCAGTGATTATCACAGCTAAAATGAGCACTGACTTCACAAAGCAGTGATAGGGACTCAAACTCCCAGTTCCAAGTAGTTCCATCTGTGATTTGCTCTGTGGGAAGGACATGATAGTCTCCAAAGTTTGCCAGAAACTCAGGATCTATCTTGGATCCAGTGAAACTGAACAGGGCTTGAGATGTTTCTAGCAAGTCATCTTTGTTTCAGGAATAGCACTGTTGCTGCTGAAAAAGTGTCAACCATGGTACCTGATCTCTCCAATTGAGAAAGACCAAGCTTCCTTCGAATCGCTCACTGGAAATGGATATGTAAAGGGCTGATGTACTCTGGATCCTGCCCTGCACAGCACCCATAGCCAAGACCAGGTAAGTACTTCTGGCTCACAAACTAGAAGCATCAGTAGTAGATAGTCCCATTTATCAGCAGTTGCCTTAAAATATATTCCAGCAAGCACAGAACAATTAAATTTCTCCCTTTGGAATTTAAAACTACTGAATGACCTAAATAACTGTTACTCTACAGGAACTCCAGGTAGATTCCCAGAATTCTCCAGCCCCCACCCAAGAGTGAGGAGCACTAGCCTACAAGCTTAAAAGGAATGAAAAATGCTAATTCCTGCCTCTTATTGATAAGAAAGCCATCTGAACTGTCATCATCCACTCTGAATTGCTCTACTATCTCATCAGAAATTGGTGCACTAAGATGGCAGTTGATTTCCTGTAGTCTTACAATAAATCTACAGAAACTTTTGATTCAAATTTTCTTCCCTGACCTGTGTATGACCCACCCCAAAAATTCCAAATATAATCCATCCTCTCTGCTACAGCCTGCTCTAGTTCATGTCTGTAAGGGAGCAGGCAGGACAGGGCTGTTCTCTAAAGGAAGATGGGCCAAGGGGAACACTGGGGCCACCAGGACAGGTGTCTCATTAGCCAGAGCCCATCCCACAGAACTCAAGAGATGTAGTAAGACAAACCAGAGATGGTGGGCAGACCCAACAAAGAAACCAGATCTTAAGGCAACACCATAGTGATGAGGCAGGTACCAGGTCAAACTAGAAAGTCAGTCCATAGATTCAGGTTAAGATCAGGTCCAGTGATCACCAGACAGATGCAGAGCAACAAGGCAGGTCCCAGGTCAAGCCACTGAGTTGGTCCAAAGATTGAGATCCAGATCAAGTGGCGGCATAGCATGGCCATGACTCACTTCTCCAGCAAAGCTCAGGGAGAGAGCGAAGAACAAGGGCTAAGCTTAAATAGAACTCCTGGGCCCGTAAGTGTGGTTGGAGGCGTCAGGTGAGACTGGTCAGGGTTAGTAAGACTTATTAGTGCACTTGGACGCTAATAAATCTTTATGCCATTTTGTGAACTAGTTAAAAAAAACCCCAACCAACCAAATAATAATTACGGGTCCTTCTTCAAAAATAGCAGAAAGATCTGCCTAGCAAAATACTGCCCAACAGAGGCCTTTTCTCTTAACAGTTCCTAGCCACCTTTTCTGCATCTATTTCGTAACTTTTTTTGCAAATGAAATCATACCACTTTGCAAACCCTTAAATATCCAGCAGTTTTTAAATGATGACATTACATTACAGACTTCTTTTTCATGGATCTAGAGCTAGCTAATGAACTTTATAATCTTTTGCTTTCTTCCCATTTTTTCGACAGAACTTGATCTTAAACCCTGAGCCATTCCACTGTGAATAGCACTTTTACTGAGGTATACTAACGGAAAGACTGTATAACTGTTGCAAATAGCACAGTACTCTGGTATTGAGTGGGAATCACTTGGTTTCTTGGGAATCCCTGTAGCTACTGTTCCACTGGGTTTGCACTTCTGCAAGGTGCAGGAAGCAGAAACAATCACCTCTTCTCAACCATGCTCACTCCCCTGAACAATCAACTCTCTTTGCTTGTTTAGACTGGCATTTGCAACCAATCGCACAATGAAGCTATCTATCTGGACAAAACATCAATAGCAGTAAGTGTTAAGCCCAAATCCAAGATTTTGGGTTACTACAAAACCCATAGTACCACAGTTATTCCACTCTGTGGTTGGAGTAAGTTGTCCCTCTGGTAGAACCATTGCTGGTCCATTCTCATCACAGGCTTCTTTCCAGACAAGTAGCTGTGAACACGTTCCATAGTTTTAATAACTGGCAGATCATACGACAATTTTTCTCAGGAGAGTTTAGCCATTGACTCTTAATAAACTGTCATTGTCTCAAGTAATTTACATTTCTGTATCAATACCCAGTCCATAAATACTAGTCTCTGCATCTAACTGAAAATGAGGTTTGAAGCCCTGGTCAGCTAACAGGGAAAAAGTCAGAAGAACCTTTTCATCTCTGAATACTAAAGCCCACACTGACTGATGAAATAACATTCTTTCCCTACCCCTTTTATGCAAACGTTATGTAATATTGCAAAACACAGAAATAAACTTCCTTTAGTAGGATTAAAGTCCCACAAAACTACACACCTGGGAGTCTCTGGGGAGCTGGCTGGTGTTCAAAGATCTTAAGAGTATAATTTCCCTCCTCACTGTTCTGTGCATCAGACCTAAATTCATTCTTTTAAGTACAATTCCTATTGCTTTGGGTACAGTTTCAGACCAGCAAGCTTGAGCTGATCCCAGCCTATTTGTAAATAGATCTAATTCTGTTCAAACATACTAGCGTGTGCCTAGGGTATTATCTAGGTGTAGTGAACAGGCCAAGAGTAGTTCTGGACCAAAGCCTCCTCTGGTGGTCCCTCAAATGTAGCTGCCCACTATGAAAATCAAAGGCCATTGCATTGAAATGCTTCAAGCCTTGCTTGCAATAAAAGCACTTTTTGTCATTTTTAGGGCCAATTTCTATTCCCAATCTTGGCTTAATATTCAGTCTGAAAAATCAGATTAAATTTCTACAGGGTCTGGGAAATCATCTATTCATGGGCACTCAGAGAAAGCCTTTTAAAGTGTTTGAGGCAGTTTCTACACAGGGAACAAATCTGCCTTTTTTTTTTCTTCCTAACAAGAATTATGGTGGACACACAAGAACAGCTGAAGGCTCCGTTATGCTCTTCTAACAGGTTTTTTCCATGTCCTTTGTGGTCTCTTCTTTCTTTGCTTGATGGCAAAACCAGATGAGGTAGGTGTTTGATGTGCTGTTTCTCTCTCTGATGGCCTGGAGCTGGCTTGGAACACTGCAGCCTCGATCTTTGCTGAATCAAGGAGAAAATCATGAACACTTAACCAAAAGGTCTTTTGGGCCATTTTGCAACTGCTTGTTTAAAGCAACAGTACCGTATGAGAACAAATCAAACAGAAACCTTCATTTCTTTAGTATTTCTCCTATACACGATTAATTTCCTCCAGCAGGTTTACATTTTTACATTCTACATGCAACCCTTTTTTTTCCTTTTTGCTGTTCACTGCATGTTAGCCACATTATCAAACATGTAAAAAATTCATCCCTGCTCCAGATCTACTAAATATGTAACGCACAGGTTCCTGCTGTAAGCTTTGTCTAAAAGATGGTTTCAGCCAAAGATTTCTTCCTCTGGAGGACTACCATCATACTGAACTGCATTTAATACTGCAGGACAGTTTGTTCACAGTGGTAAATTACTTACTCCACACTAACAGATCTTCAGAGAATTTGGCACAGGCTGGATTTATAAGGTACCACCTGTCAGCTATCAGTCACTATTAGTCACCAAAATTGCACAAGCAGACAGTCTCATTTAGCCAGACTGGCCTAATAATTGTCATGTTTGAACCTGCATCTACTTTGGTCAGTAACCAAGTTCCTTTTCTGGTTGCTCAAGGATACACCGGGGAGGGTCCTGGCTCTTCCATGCTTTCTCTGTTGAGTATGGTACTCTTTGTTCCTGTTTATTTTAGTCAAACTGGTTCTTTGCATTACTGTAAATTTACTTTGTCTTATAAGCCAAAATGTATTATTTTTATTGATGGCTTGAAAAATGAGACAGGCTATCATGCCAGCATGCATGCTAGCCCCAGAGCTGTGTTTGCAGAGCTCATGGCAGTGAGTTCTCAGCCTCCTTTTAAGTGCTTGCTTCCCATCCTAGAGCGCTGCTGAAAGGAATGACAGGTTTATGGGTAAATTCCATTGCCTTTCTGAGGGCCAGCAGCTTCTTCACTCTTCTTCATCCAGAGAAACATATAAATTAATCTACTGACAATTTATCTACTTTAGAAATGTTAAGTGGTGCCTGTGCACTCTACAAACCTCCGCAGTCCTCTGCAAGTGAGTTGAGGACTCTGGTGTCTCTGTCTTCCTAACTCTTGGCTATCCTTTAACCCCTAGAGCTTTTAAACCAAAAGCACAGAACTTCCTCAAAGATCAGGATAATGCCATCTTTTTTTGGTGGGTAGGCTGTGCAGTACCATTTGAACTACACGTTATGACCTTTCTGTTCCTTATCCAGCTGTCCCTTACCAGGGAGATAACAGATCATTTGAAGGAAAAAGCTAATTATTCATTTTATGCTTAAACCAAAGATGCAACAGAAGAGGAAACACTTGAGGCCTTCCACCAGGCTGCAGCAGTGTGGTTACTTGTTGGCCATATCATCTTGCTGAAGGTCAAACGGCGCAGTTGCTGTAGTGCTAGGAAATGAAGATTCTTTACTCATGTTTTTCTTTAAATTGTAGATACACACTCCCCTTACCTCTGAATTTCCTTGTCATGATGGTTTTATTTAACTGTATTGTGTGCTTCTGTGATTTAATTGTTATGTTATTAGGGTGAGTAAAATAAAGCTGCAGCTTTTCTTTTGCTGTATTAGTGCAGTTTAATTACATTTGGGAAAGGCAAAAGGGAGAGTGGGAGCTTGCCAACATTAATGCTGTCTGTCATTCACAGCCCATTGATGACAAGGAGTTGAAAGCTTGGCAGTTACTCTGGTAATCAGCAACCTGGCTGATGACGAATGGAAAAGATTATGTGAATTTTCCTGAAAAGGGGGAGAAAAAAAGAGTTCTCCAAAGAAATAAAATACAAAACAAGAACAAAGGGCAAAAAACCCACCCCAACCCCAACTTCCAAATCAAACACTAAATCTTTTTTATGTTTACATGAAAGACACTACATGAAGCAGTTACAATAAATTAATTTTTTCCCCCAGTAAACTATGTTTAACGCCTATAAAAGGGATCTGCGTTCCTAAAATAGGAGCACAAATACATCCACTTGATTGTTTAAATGGACTTTTTCCCCGCAGATGAAGGAAATGTATCACTGATAAAAAAACCCCAACTTTCACCACTATAGACGATACGTTATATTTTAAAATTTAAACCACTGAAAGGCGGCCTTCTTTAGAGCTGTTCCAAACACGTAACTCCAGATCTTTCAAAATACAAATACTTTGTTTTCTTTTTTATTCACTCTACTTAATTTTCTCCTTTTAATACAGGAGAATGCAGATATTTCATCTTACTATTAGTAACATAAGCATCAGCTATTCAGGCTTTGCAGTTATTTGTAGTACTCCAGCTTTTGACACAGTTGTAAACTTCAAAAAACCCCTCCAACTAAATGAAACTGGGAACTACATCTGTGTTTAGGAAGGAGACATTCTACTGTAGTTACGTGGTTTTGCTGTGACCTGTACAATGGATGATTTATGACATTTCTCGTTTGTCTTCATTAAAAGCTGAATATAATTCCTAAGCAATTTTTGGCATCCTTAGCAAGAAACAATGGGGCTTGTCTGAGGATTTGTCCTGTCATTTTTCTGTAGCTGCTGGATATACCTACTCAGTTTCACAAATCCACATAATTGTGCTTTAGGATTCAATAGCATTATTATATTCAATTTGGGTATCGATAGTATTACTAGACCATAGTTTTAAGAATAAGAAAAACCTGTACAATTGGACAATGTACAATTGTTTGGTATGCAAACAATTGTGAGACTTTTGTCTCTTCTACTTTGTCAAACACAACACAATACAAGAAACAAACAAATGGCTTTTAATCATGATGTTAAGCAACTCAGTTTAACAGCAGGTAATGTTGACTATGCAGGGCTGTGAATAGGGAATTTCTCTTTCACACTGTTGAACAGATATATCAGTATGTGGCTGCAGACTTTTTCCCCACAGGCAGAGCACTGCAGTTTTGTATTTTATGAGGAGTTGGAGGGAACACTTCACCACAGTTGAAAAGAAAACCACTGAGGTTTACTGGAAAACTACAGGAGACTGATTTGATTGATATATTTAATGTTAAGAACTACCTATGTATTTATTAGATTAAAAATATAATGCATGTTAGAGACCACCTCTCCACTAAAGAAATGACAATAGGATATTAGTCGCACACCAGAGAGTTTTAGATTTATGTGGAAAAGATGTAAAATTTAGAGTAAAAAAGCCCTGTAACACATTTTTTTGTGTGTTAGCAGTGAAGTTCCACTGCCCAAATAACAGGTCTTTCCATTCTGGACAATGAAGAGGTAAGGCTACTTTATATACAAGGCTTCCTCCATACGCTATTCTCTCTTTGGTAATTACGCCCAGGCACAACCTGATGTTTTTCTGTATTTGTCCAGGTTTTATGGACATGCAGGAATGCATCAGAGCTCATGTACACTGACTCTAACTTGCATGCTATATATTAAAGTGTCCTGGCTAAGACTACACTGTTACTTGCACATGTCCATTAAATCCGACCCTTCAGGAAAGCATTTTAGGAGCATAAGTCAGACAAGTTTAGGAAGTATTGACTTCACTGCATATGGATAGACTAGCTGTGCATGTGCAGTAAGTCTGACATGTCAAAGAAGCACAGAGGATGGGAAATTGATAATGTAAGAGAGGATGGATTACAGATTTCAGAGCTATAGGCTGTCACTCAGCAGTGGTCTACTGTTCCTCTTCTGTAGTGACGCTGTGCTGACAGAAGGCTGCACAAACTCTTATCTGTAAAAATCAACTGCTCATGAAGCATAAAAAATCCTGAAGTAGACTAGATCTGTTCACTTATTGGGTGTTTTTTAAATACAGATTTAAACAAAACGACACATAAATAGTTGTCAACCACAGAAAAGCCAAATTAAGTACAAAAATTCAGCAGATATAAAGTGATGCACTGTTATACAGTATTGTATTTATTATCCATTTCTGCCTTCCCCAGTGATCTGAACTTCACTTGCCCAACTACCTTTCACTTTAGATAACGGATCATTTTCTCCCCTATCACTTGAAATTCATTTTTGTCTGTTGCTATGTAAGTGAAGGTTCATGTAAGAGCACTTTCTGTCATCAAAACTAATAATTCAAAAAATAAGATATAGAACCTCTTCCACCTTAAAATAATCTCTTTGGACAACCAAGGGTAAGTATTTAGGGGTTCCTTGCTTCATTTTCCCATGAATTGGATCAAAATCCCACTACAAGTACTGTTCTAACAGGATAACATTATTGCATAGTATTTTCCCCAAAATTCACTATTTTGCAAAATTTAAGTAACATTTTGTTGGTATTTTATCTGCATCTCTTTTTATACTTGCTATTGTTGCTAAATTTGGTTTTATACTTGCTGTTGTATACTGATGTGAGTTATGACAGTCGGCGAACAAATGTTTGCTGCTGAAGTTTAGACTGATCTGACTGAAGTCATTGGCTAAGCAGATGGAGCAAGAGATAGCTGATGCAGGAAAGCAATTTTTAAGAGCTGCAGTTTCTTCTGCAGGCAGGGTGAATATCTTCTTTGTTTCAATCCACTCAAGTAGTTCAGTTAAGAACTATTTAACTCAAAGCTGAAAAATCAACCTAAGAGTGGAAAAAGTAAGATTGCCTCTTTTCCTCTGTCAATCTACAGCTAAAACTAGCTATGAGAGGATAAGACCTACCTTCTCTAAGACTGTGAAGGACATAGCTACTAGAGGTTTCCCATTTAATTCCCATTCTACAGGCCATTATTTCAGTTCAATCATGAAATATTTTAAAATGCAAACATGCTTTTGAAATGCATCAAGCACATTTAAGGTAGTATTGATGAACAATTTAAAATGACCACATGCAAATTATAATTGAATGTCAGTTTTCATACAAACAGAGCTTGATGCAAATCATAAACAACTAAAATATAAAATACCACTATTTTGTAACACTAAAGGGTGAGAAATTAATATTCTGAATAAATGATTTTAAAGCTAAGATGATGAATTCAATGTGTATGGATACAATGTCTTCTCTTAGTTGAAGGATCAAAATAGCCAGATTAGGTAATACTAATCAGTTGCAAATTTATGTTTACATCTTCTCCAAAAAAGGGAGATCAATTTCTTTTAAGAAAGACAACTAAAAACTGAAAAAGCAAGAAGATTTAAATTACCAAGATCAGTTTCCTTCTGCTTGTTCTTTTAAACAATAGTTAAAATGAAGGATTTACAGCCAGCTACCCTTACACTACCTGGAACATTTAATCAACAATTTTCAATATTAAAGATAAAAATAAATAAGAAAAATGCTTAGCACATTTGCTTTTTTTTTTTTCTTTTTTGGTAGGAATTTATTACTCATATTTCCCATGGAAAAACTACACAGCCTCAAGATTTCCAAAAAAAGGTGCCTGTAATTACTTTCCTAAGCTTGTATTCATGCATCTCAATAAGTGAATTGATTGTGACTATGTTCTGCAGCTTCTAATAGGTCCCAACCATTAGGCTGATCAAAAAATTTTCAAGCACATTTATATTGTTATAAAAAACGCTGACATGCCAAAATGCAAACTTTCAAGATAAATATATGTTTGCCAGTAACAGAAAACTGTGCGGGAGGGCTCTGAAGTCCAATCTTTGGTTGCTGATACACAGCCCAGCCTCATCTCCATCTGCACACAGAACAGATAATGGCTCAGTGGATAGCTGAGGTATTTTCCACAATGTGCGGAGGCCCGTGTTCAAGTTTGGCCTCTGTTTTGGTAACACACTGACTATGGGGCTGGGCTGAGACGCATTCCTCTGTTGCCTCCAGAAAATTTCCTATTTCATCCTGATATAGAACAAATGTCCAAATTGCAATTTTCTTTTATACAATGGGTATTTTTTCAGTTCAGGATTAAATAGACAGTTTGATCAGTGATAAAGTTACCATGTGCACTAAAAGCAGATGCAACTCCGCTAATTGTTCCTAGATATCCAGCATGCTTCTCTGCCTAGCAGGCAATACGGGAGCAAGCGCGCAGGGATTAAATTTATTCTTGGAAGGATTTTAAAATATTTCATTTCAGAATCGCTCAACAATTGTACAGTAAAGCCCTTTATATGTAATTTGCCTTTCCTCGATGTGTGCATTTAACTCTCCTGCTCTCTATTCATAATATCATAGGAGTGTAATATTATATATTTATGATTTTATCATGGCCTGATTTCGAAGCGAAAGCAAGCTGTGCATGCTCAGTGCCTCTGAGAAATACACCAGGCGCCGGCAGGAAAGGGGCCTTTCCTCACGACACCCGCGATGCTCCCCTCTGCCCTACTGCTACCTCACACCGGACCGGACCTCGGCAGCCCCCTGGCACTGCTGAAGGGACGGCCAGCGGCTCCCCTGGCCCCGAGCAGCTGGCCGGGGAGAAACACTTCGGCCGCGGCGGGGACCACAGCTCCGGCACTGGGGGCGGCTGGCCCTGACCCCAGCGCGTCGCCCGCCCGTCTGCCTAACGGTCGCCTTCCCGCCTAACGGCCGCCGCTGCGCGGCGGGCCCTGGCCGCACGCAGAACCCCCGGGAGCCCCGTAGCCAAACTTCCCCCCGCTTGCTGAGGAGAGAAGGGGGGCGACCGGGCACGGGAGGCCGGGATCCCTCCCCTCACCCCCCGAAAGGCCGGCGCGGAGCTGCTGCCTCCCTCCCTACAGACACAAGCGCTCCCCAGGGTGCTGCCTCAATTCTGCCCCGGGCCTCTCATGCGGAGGGCTGGGGGGCGCAGCCTTCTCCTCCCGCCGGAGGCGGCACCGCGCCGCCCCCAGCTGACCCCCACCCGAGGCGG
>JANHGB010017705.1:0-17311 GCA_026283785.1 Coracopsis vasa | reverse complement strand
AGCTTCCCCGTGGCTTCTCTCTGCTGCTTAAAAAAAAAAAAAAAAAAATTATATGTATGCCCCAAAGCTAGAGAGAGTGAGGCGGTCGGGGGGGCGGGGACGGGCTTCTCTGAGGAGCGGGAGAGAGGCGGAGGGAGGGCCGCCGAGAGCCTCGAAGCTCCCCTTGCTCTGCCTCTGTGCTGCTCTGCCGGCGCTCGCCTGCCGCCGGGCGTGAGGAAGGGGTGTGTAAAGGTAAGGGCTGTCACCGTGCTCCCGGAGAAGGGCTGAGGGTTGCCGCTGCCTTGCCGGCGCCTGCCTCTCCGGGGGCTCTTCTCTCCGGCGTGCCAGTGCGTGCCCTGCCCCACGCGTGTCCCGCCGCCTCCCGCCACCCAGCCGCCAAGTTACTTTGTTCGCAGAGTTCCCGCGGAGGCTGGGCAGCGACCCTCGGGCCCCCGTACCCCCGGCAGGCATACCGCCGCGCTCATCCTGCCCCCCTCCCCGTGTTCAGGTGTCACCAGCCGCCGACGGAGACTTTCCGGGAGGGAAGAAGTAGCCCGGGAAAATTGGTGTGCGCCTTCCGCGATAGCTTCTCCTCCTCGCGTAGCCGGGGGAAGGGGTGATGGAAGTGGAAGAACTTTCCTTTGTCGTAGGAGAGGATTTAGTGACCTCTAAAGTTTCGTTCCGGGAGGAAACCGCTCGATAAGTTTGATGGTGTTCTTAAGATTCGTGCTGATTTTCGTGCAGTTTATCGGGCTGTTATTTGGTATCCAGCATGCTCAAAGCAGTGGAGGAGAAGAGAAAAAATATTAGGGACTTTTCGGTAGGGATTTCATTACTTTTAATGCATTGCTTTCTTAACACCTGCATTTTATATTTTGCACTTTCAGATGTGTAGTGTGGAATACATTCATAAATGCCTATTCTTGTCTGTGGGTTAACGCAGGGGATAAAGATGGGGAACATGCAGAAACTAGACAGATTTTAAACATTCCATTTTCTTTGGCAGAAGATCAATAGTTGAAGATTTCTGCTTACACAATCTCTACCTTGACAATATCATAATTAAGAGATCTGCTGATAATGTATGGGATTGATAGCCATTTCAACTTCAGTTAAGGCTTAATGAATTTTGCACGTAATTATTATTAGTGTAAAGGAGCTTTGGATATTCTGGATGAATTGATAACTAGGCAGGATTATTAAACTTTGTGATTGGCCCCTGGTGAAGTGAACTCTCAGTTTTTTCAAAAGAATATCAATAGATATTTAAAATACAAGACAACATTTTAAAATGTGCATGTCTGAAATTTGGCAACCGATAAAGAGTGTCTCTTTTGAGAGGACAACTGAAGGGTTATATGATGGCAGTCTGTGTTGCACCCATTCATAATGAACAGTTTCATGATGCCAGGCACTGTAAATTTTCTGGTAGTGTATTACACAAATAGGGGGGAGTTAATTTCTATTTTACGTATGTATTTTTTTCGAAATTCTTTAATGTGTAGTGGTTATCCCATATATGATACAAATGTATGAATTGTTTAATTCTGTTACCCATGAAATTTTAATGGTATGTTTAAACAGTTTTAGCTTGGCATTTGGTGTGTTTCATTGTCTCAAGCCGTCTGAGACAGAAGAATCTTAAAATTTCTTGTACATTATTCCCTTTCTTTTCTCCCTGCTCTCCTTCAGTCTAATTCAAAGCAGAGTAACTGCTAAGAATACCTGTATATGTTCGTGTGAAGAAAAATGCCTGTTCTAAATATGCATGAATGTACTTGGTGGACGAGAGCAAACCCCTCATGCCCTGTACGAAAACCTGCTGAGCTGTTGTTAACAAGATACTTGTTTTGGTATTAGTTTGTGATGCCAAACAACAAACATGAGAGAATGCAAAGATAAAGCTGGCGCTCTGATCTTTGTTTAAACAGGTCATGGTTTTATTTAATGCTGCATGCTCATTACAAGGAACTGTCAGCAGGAATGTAAAGCGGAATGGACTTCTGATTTGGCATACGTAGTCAATTCTGACATTCATGTTTCTGTTCCTTGAGTTAATGGCTCATAGAATATAGTGATGCTTGTGATCATACTTGTTTAATTGACTTTATTATATGGAATTGGAAAAAAAAAGGTCTGGATTAGGGTATTTTAGGAACCAAGTATGATCAGATCTGCCGCCTCAGGTACAGTCCTCCCCACCTGAAGAATTACACAGGAGTGGGCTCTTCTACATAGTAAAACACGTACAAGTATGTAAAAAGGTTACTGGTTTTTAAGTCAGCTAGAGTTCTGCCACTGCATTACAAGGAAGGAGACTCTAATCTCCTAAAACCAGGTAACTGCTTAGTCAATTCTCCGGTCAGTTTATTTTTTCAGACATATGGTACCAATATAATATAATAAAGAAAAAAGTGCATTTGTAATGGAGAATTTTAATATTTTTGTCCATGAAAACAGTTCTCATCTCAAATGATAACACAGTGAAAACAAATCAATGCGGTCCATTTGATTCTTGCTGAACCCTGGTTTGAAGAATTCAGGGAGGATGTGTAAGATAGTCTGAAGGAAAAGCCTTTCATAATGTTCTGTTACAGTAAGATATATTAAGATATTACAACGTAGAGTATCAGCTCTCAGAATAAGACAAGTGTACTGCTGGAAACTTTAATTTACATGTTTTGGATTGTACACCAGTTTGGATGCTGTGATCATTGTCCGTAAGAAAATTTGGTCTGTGTGAGAGTGTCTGAGGGATTGGTGGTTTTGTAATTGTTATTTCTAACTTAAAATACATGCTTCTGTTTAAATCCTGGATATTCTTGGTTATGTTTCAAAATATGAGCAAAGTTAGTAATTGAAGAGAGTCCTTAAAGGTCAGTGAGCTGGCTGTTATCCTTTGACTTTCTTAGTCATCTTTTCAGGCAAGGTTGCAGAGTGACAGTCCAGTATAAGATCTATTGCAAAAAGGAGCAAAGCTGTTATGGTAATGGCTTCTTGCAGTGACCACCTCTGGAGGCTGAAGCAGTTCATTCTTTATGGCTGCTCACTGCTTGACCTCATTGTTGAAACTGTCAACAGGTGTCACAGTTCTGCTGTGATTTGATAAGGCAGTGGAAATTGCATTAGGATTAGCAAATAACCATCATGGTATATATGTACTAACTTGCAGTCATAACTAATTTGGGACTCATTACACTAGCCTAAATACAAAATATTTAGTGTTTTCCATTCAGTCACTATTTAAAATGCCATCATTTACTATGGGAGCAAGATTGTGTTCATAATGTCATTTAAATATGCTGTATTGTGTGACTTTGGAAAGCCATACTAATATTAGTGTAATAAGAACTTCTCTCTTACTCAGATTCAGAGGTGTAATACAGATGTATAATATATTTCAATTGCAAGTATTTGCACTTACTTGGTGTGTATTTTTAATGTATAAATTTCTGCTAAGCCCAAGATCGCTATATTTAGTATGAATTACTTTGAAATCTATTTTTCATGTGGCGTGTCCTCTCGACCTTTTAAATTCAGTTCCTCTGCCATACAGCCGGTCCAGTTCCCTTTATGGCAGGTGATGGTCTTGCCATTCAATCAAAGACTGGAGCCAGCAGAGCAGCTGTAGAAGCAGCATACAAAGGAGACTGATGGTTACTGATATTTTTGACTGTTTTTTCTCTGCCTTTTCCTAATTGGCTGTTTTGTTCAAGCTCCCTTTTTGCCAGCTCTCGCAGTTGCATCACTTTGCTTAACGTGCTGTATAGCTCAGACATCCTGCATGCTACTTTATTTCTTACCACCTTTTTCCTCCTCTCACTGACTCTATCGTACCCCATCTTCTTGCTGCTTTTGTCTTTTGTGACGCTAATCTTGCTTATTTTTTCCTTCTCCATAGAAGAAAATGGAAAGAACATAGTGTTCTGCCACTGCACTGACAATTTCTCTCTGTGGCTGTGTTATTTTTCTCCCATATCCTTTGTTGAGTTTCTGGAGACTGTAAGCTGTTTGGGGCAGACTTTCTGTTACTGTATGGTTGTACAGTGTCTAGCATAGTTTGCTGTTGGATTTCAGCTGGTCTGTGGACACTTGTAATACATATTAATACTAGAATACTAGGATTATTTTGAGTTTGTGGGACAGCCTTTATTCTGGTTCTTTGGTAGAAAAGAAAAAAAATTCTTACTTGATCTTTACTGTATTGCTGTTCTGAGGTGCATCTCAGTTTTGCCCCTCAACACTTTGACTCCAGTATAAGTAGTTTCTGGTAAAAGTTACAGATACTTTGTGGCAAGGATGGGATGGATTAAAACTTAGCTAGTGCTAGTAGTACCTTGAACAAGAACCCAAACTTAAAAAATGCCAGCTTCAATGCATTTCAGTAGAAACTTCAGATTTGGCAACACCAAAAAAATGTTCTGGTTTCACCATGTTCATCAAGTAAGGCGGAAAGGAAAAGAAAAGCCAAAAATGAATAACTGAAATCGTTTCACTACTTAAGTGCTTTCCTTTTAAGTGTTTTTTCATTTTGATCTTCCTTTACTTTTTACCCGTAAACCGTTTGGCTTTGTTTTAGCGCTTTTGTGTAGCATGAAAATTTATAGTCAGTCCAAATACAATTTTCAAAACAATTTTTTAAGCAGCCAGCAAATCAGCTGGTGTACAGTGCGTACAGCTCGGAGTCACAGTTTGGAGGCAGGCAGCGCTGTCACTGTCCAACTATTCCTGTCACTTGTCACAGCCTGCCCAGTGTTTTGCAGTGTGATAGCTTCCACCTGATCTAGCCTAGCTGCCATGGAGTGCCATGTGTGCACTCTCCTTGTAGCTCTTCTCCTGAACCTTGCTTCTTTTATGAGCTCTTCAGCTTCAGGGAGAGCAGTGATTTGAAGTATCCCTGTGTGAGAAGGGCACTGTGAACTGGATGCTTTGCTGATCAGTAGGATCCATTTTAGGTCTGATGAATATCCAGAGGTGTTTGACCTGAAATGCTTCCCTTCAGGATTGTGTGTCTGGGACTTCCACCATTCTATGTTTCCTGTCTCTTTTTCTTTTAAGAAAATGGTTTAGTTGCTTTTGTTTCAGTTTCATGTGGACCATGTATGGGGGCTCTTTGTGGACATGACTTCATGGGTAGGAGGAGTGAGTGGCCAAAAGAACTGTTGAGTACTTTTTCCTTGTATTAGTCCTGGGGAAGATGCCTGGAAAAACGGAAAGAGCAAACCCAGTGAGTCCCTTCCTGAACATGAATCAAATGAAATGAAGAATTTCAATGGGATGGATGCAGCTAAATGAGTGAAAAGTGAAAACAACAAAATTAGTAGGACAGTATACTTAATTTTCCAAGTTTATACTTAATTTTCCAAGAAACAATTGTAGCTGTTAAGGATTTGCTTGGTTAAGTCTACAATTTAACTCCAAGCCCTAACAGAAAAAGACACACTGATCTCAGAAGTAGTATTGCTATAAATATATTTACGTGTAAGCTGTGTTCTGCATGCCACCTTATATATATGTTTGTGTGCTGGTACTTTGGCATTTCATTCATCTTGAACTACTGGGATAGATTGACCACTTCTATTTTCTGTTCTTTGTATTGACGTAGAGATCAGCAACATTTCAAGAGTTGTTAGTGTCAGATTTCTTTCTGAAATTGGACAAGACTATTTGCAATAGAAATTCATCCACAGCCAAGAGGTGCTGCTGCACAAATAGGGAAGATCTTATGAACTGTCTTAAAAGTGTTAACGTTCCTATGTACGAAGCAGCAGCTCCTGGCTCGTGCTAAACTCAGAGCAGGGTAGTTGCTGTCTCTACTGATGGCTGTTCCAGGGATGTTGTGTGCCATTCACCTCTGCTGTACATTGCTGACCCACAGACTAATGCTGTTGGTGACCAATGATGGTTTTGAATGCTTATGTGGAAACTACAGCTGTCTACTAAATAGAAATGACATATTCTGATACAAGTTTGGTATCAGAGTGAACACACTACACCAGAAGGGATGTATTCTGCCCTCAGATATACATGAATGATCAAATTGGTCAAATTCTGTGCATTTATATACAATTTCCATTGGAATTGGTCAGGATAAAGTATGTGTTGCAGGCAAGTGGGACTTGACACAGCAGGGGTTGTGCAGGTTAAGGCTAGGAAATGAATGTGAGGACAGTTGTCACAAAAGGGTGAAGGCAAAAAACATTCTTCAGTTAAAAATTAAACCAAACTGTTTCTTAAGTACATAGCATTTCAGTACTTATGTAGTCTTCTCAGTAAATAATGTTTTGGGGGATTCAAGAGGTTAATCAGATCACATGCCCAAACTGCAGACTGAAATGTAGAATCAAATCCTCACAACCCTACTTTAGTCCTGTTGAAATGTCCATTTTTGACAATTCCCCCCCATAATCTGTATTTTAGCTATTTTCCCTAATTCTGGGATGTGTAATTTGTCCTTTATGAATGTATACTCATGATTTTCAGTAACATAATAGATTTTGAAATACTGAAGGCAAATTTGTTAGAGTGAGGGATGAGTTTTGTGGCTTTTAGATATTTATTTAAAATTTCCTTCCCCTAGAGTTAATTACTTAAATAGATTAGCTACCTCTGCAGGTATTTTGGAGTAAATACGGGTAGTATTGAGCCAAACCAGTATATTTTTCAGGGAAAAGATTCGGTTTTGCATAAGAAAAATGTATGCATTTAAATATTTTATCCAAATATGATAATGTTTTATATATTCAGGCAAGATCATATGTAGGATTACAATAATGCATTTAGCCTTGACAAATGTTCAATCTATTTGTAAATCTTAGAGTCTTGCAGTGTTTAAATCTAAAATATATTGGATATATTGTAAAGTGGAAGTTTAAGGTGAAAAAAAAGCAATATTATTAGCTTGTGTTTATTTTTTAAATTGAATAAATGAACAGTTATCTGTATGGATGAGAATTTGATTTAGAAAATGATACTGCTGTTGAGCCAAAATAAAATTAAATCCTCATAAATAGAATATTCAGATACTGTAGTTCTGGGAACCTAGGTAGGGAAATGAGAAAAAGCAATTTTAAATCATAAAGTCGTCGTTCAAAGTAAGACTAGCTAAGAAGGTTTCTAACCTTTAAATAAATACAGAATTGGATTTCATAGGTATATGTGTGATTTTTGTGTTTTCTGAACTCATTTATCTATCTTTTTTTCTGGATTCCTGGTAAGAACTTTGGCATATAGTAGGTACAGTGTATTTTTGGAGGAAAGTGGATATTAGGGCACAGTTCAAAAAGACAAATACTTTCTCTCACTTCCTACTTGATGTGTCTATATAATCTTTTTATGACAGTTTAAGCTAACAAGTATGTTAGTGTTCTTTATAAATAAAGTTATGAGAGAAACATAGAATATTTGCATTTGAAAGCAATGGAAGAAAACTAATTTGAAGAAAAAAAATAATTTCATTGAAGAATTTTGTCATACCGTATTTGACAGGTCATTATAATCAGCAAAGGAGAACAGTGATGTGTGGTTTAGCATGGTGAAAAATATCTTGGGGGATTTTGTTGGATTTTTTTTTTTTTTTTTTTGTAATGCAGGTTAAGGTGATTGTAATTACAGAGAAATAAGAGGTCTTATTTAAGTCACTGATTTTTTTACACATTACAAAACAGATTGCCCAGTGCCCTGTAGATCTGCAGTTAACAAACGTGATACATATGATGAGGCACAGAAGTGTTCATTGGTAGGTTAAATAGGAGATTCTAACCAAAAGAGGATAGATGTACTACCTTTCTTCTCACAGAAGTGAGTGAGATTTTGAGGCATACCAGTAACTCAGAATTATGCCCCTTGGTTTTGGCTATGTGAATAGGAATAGCTCTGACTTTGAGGGTAAATACATGGTCACAGAACTGAGTATTTGACTGATAACAGTTAGCAAATTTGGATTCACTGGCACAGAGAACCATCTCAAACATGGTTTAAAAAGACCATCCAAAGAGTTTCCTTAATAAACCATGGGTTTGGTATAATTTCTTTCAGCAGAGGCCACTGGAGAGAGCAGAGACTTAAAAACGGGATGCTTAAAATCTTTCAATTAAAGATACACCATGGGCAAAGTTTTTTGAAAGTACCATGATGAAGCATATGTGCTCTAGTTACCAGATAAGGATTGTGAAATCCATGTTAAGAGCCATGGTAAAGAACCATTTGTAAAGCTTTTATTCCATGTTTTGACCTTAGGACAACTTTACGGACTTGCACAGCAATATACACACGCTTTATCCTCTGAGGAGCAGATGGAGCAGTGTGTGTTGCCTTCTCGTGGTACTCACAGAATGGACCAGTGAGTGTGCTTCAATTTTCTTCTTTTTTTTAAGATAAATCTGCATTGCAAAACTCATTTGTACATTTATTTGATGCTTAAACCAGGGGATTTCTTGGCTTGTATGGATGTGGAGTGCTTTGGAGGTCTCTGGAGGGGAGGCCTGAGGCTCACCAGTGGACTGGGGAATGGCACCAGGCCTGGTGCGAGTGCCAGCCCCTCTGCACACTGTCTGGGCTGGGGATAGAGGGCTGCAGGCTTGAAGGCTGTCACCCTGGTGCTTTCACCACTGCTAAAGTGGCATTTAGAAGAGCTAACGCTCTCAAGTGCTGTACTGCTGCTGGGGCTGAAGTAGGGTTAGGTTTCCCGGCAGGATATCTAAATCACTCCATTTATCGTGGTGAACTCTGGGAGGTTTGTAAGGGTGGTAAACACCTTAAATGGCACCACAGGTTATGAGACTGTAATTCAGATATCGTTGAGGAGCCTGTTCATTTTTTAATGCTGTTGTTTAGTTCTCATTGACACAAATTGCAGGTACATAAAGCGTTTGCTTTGGGAAAAGGGCTTACAAGTGCTATTTCACATCAACACATTGCAGTTTTGTTTGTTTATTTTAAAACGCAACGAGAAGTGTTTCTGTCTTCAATCAATCATACTCATTTAGAAAAGTAGAAATGTGCACGATCAACCTTAAATTGTACAAGTATCTTAATGACATTTGATTACGCTGGCTTCTCTTTAGTCCTAATTTGTCAAGTAAGTCCAGTCTTCTCAGGGAAGACTTGGTGGTTTTGGTTTGCCAGGTCTCGCATTGTGTTTCAGAAAATGAAGAGGAGGAAGAGGAAAATATATCTCTTTAGTAAAGCTTTCATTTGCAGTTTGATTTGCCTGGCTCATACTTTCCCACAGAATAATGACTTTTTAGGATTATTTCAGTATTCATTTCCCAATAGCAGAACTGAAGATAGCAGACTAGTTCCATTGATTGTCTTCTATGTGGAATGGGTATTTTAGACAGCAAAAACCTTTTACCATTTTCAGCCTGTTTCTCATAGTGAGCGATTGCTTTACCGGTTTCATGGTGGTCAGTCTATAACAGGCTCTGGGGGGTTGTGTTTAAGACAAAAATAGTAATTTGTGGTAATGAAGCCAATCACTAGTGGTTATAGAAATGTTACGATGACAATTGGGACCACTGCTCTGAAATACTCTGTAATGCTTTTTATTTAAATAAAAGGTCTACTTCCCTGTTTAAAGGATGACCTGGCAGCTTATGAAAAGCACTACAGTGCTGCATGGGGAAGACATGAACCCTTGGGCAAGCTCCTTAGAAGGGTTTCTGGTTAACAGTATCCAAAATTTACTCAAGAAGCAAGTGTGTCACGCTGTGTGGTCTATCAGAGACTCTCATGTGCTTCTTTAACGTATTTTACTGCTATTGTCTTACTGTCTTTCCCTAAAAAAAAAAAAAAAAAAGAAAAAAAGGCTTTGATGTTTTATAGCTGCATGAAAACACCTTTTTTTTGTTGTTTTTAGGCTTTGAGACAAAGGGCAGATGATGAAGGGAACAGTGGGGATGATGGAATGAGATATAGCAAGAGATTAGTGGACATGAGAGTGAACTGAAAGATGAACACAGAATAAACCAGAATCTGAGAATGAAGAAGTGAGATTATAATAAAATGTTGGCTTGAAATGAAAAAAAAAAAAGGAGAGAAACAGGATGCACAAGAAGGCTGGAAAATTCATGTAAAAGAGGGAAATAACTATGCCAGCTATACAAGAAGGCTGTGAGATGAAAATACCAGAAATTTCAGGCTGAAAAAGAAAAATCTTAATACAAGATTTATTTGAGGACCTCATCAGAAGGTTTAAATATACATCTGGGTTCAAGGATTTGCCTCAGAACAGATGTTGCAATTCACATAGGTTATGGCCTGATGCGAAGCCTTCTGAAGACGGTGGAGCAGTGTCCATTGTACACAATGGGTCACAGCTCTTGAGAACATTTGACCATATGCTAGAGAAAGCAGCAGAAATATAATGTATGGAGAACATTCATGCCATCAGTAAGAAGATGGCTTAGCTGATTTAATAGCTTTTTCTCAGTCTGTGATTCTAACAGCCAGGTTTGTGATATTTATTTTAGTATTCATGTTCTTGCAGTCCTTTTTACATTTCTCTGTTTTTCCCTGGCAGACATCCCGCAGCTCCATAAGTCTGGGGGAAGAGGATGGTTAGCATGTTGTTGCTGTGGGGTTTTGAGTTTTAATGCTCTGTGTTGGTAATGCTGGGCATATAATCTTAAAACTTGCATGCTATAGAAGCAGATAATTATTTCCCTGCTGCATTTTATACCCTGGTTTGGGAAAGGAAGAAAGTTCTGAATATTAAAAGAAAGAAGAAGTTATGATTTGAGGACTGTTCAAAATGGAAACAGAAAGAGGGGAGTAATGGGTGTCAGTCTGGTTATCAGTCAAGCTGCAAAGAGACAGCTTGTTCTGTCGAACACCAAGAATGTTAGTAGTCAGCCAACCACTTATGCAGGAAGAAAACCCTAGACTGAAAGGTAAGGTTCAAAGACATCTGTGTATGTTTCTGAAATGAGCTTGAATGAAGCTGGCTATTGAATTATGCTTACTGATTATGTGTGTTACATATCTGATTCTTGTGTATCGCAGGCTATTCATATGATTGCTAGTTATTTAATTTTTATTGCAGGATTTGGCTCTTTCTTTTCAAGTCTTGGATGCTTTTTATGTGTGCAGGGTTGATGTTGGGTGACTGTCATTTGGCAGAAGGATTAGCAGTGCTGTGGCATACTGGGATTTTTTTTCCTCCTTTTTTTTCAATTTGTTTTCTCATTTTCTTTTTTCTCTTACCTCAAGTAAATATGTTGTCTTTCTGTTTCCTACATGTTTATATGATGAACTTCTTGCTGAATGTCTGTGGCTAGCATCCTCTCAAGCTGGCCTAATCGTATGATTCACACACTCTCCCATGTGCATGGCTTGATTCCCTGCTTATGAGAACTCCTCAGCACTAAAGGGTATATTGGCGGTGTGCTGGCTGTGGTTTTGTTTCTGTTTGCAAACAAATTTGTTCTTTTGAGTTTGTGTTGGTAAGTGCTATTTTCCACTTAACCAGAATGAGGAGGCAGAGCTCAAGAGTGGGTATTAGGGTACCTGCATAAATATACTGATTCTGCAGGAGATGTGATGTATAACTTGAGATAAGTCATGCAAGACAGGACCTGAAGAGGAGACTGACAGAAGCTGTTTTCTCAGGTGCTGTGAGCTCCTGAGAACTTACTAAGGCCAAAGGGAGATTCTAGGTCCCTAAGGGAGTGCCTTAATTCCTTTGTAACTGCAGTTGTGTGTAAAGTGGGCATAATCCCTGAATTATAAAACAAAGGCCATGTCTTTCAGGTAGTTTGAAATCCTTATGTAGAGCGGTGGAGTCATAAATTATTAATCTTACTGGAGAATATTTCTAGAGGTCACCAGTTCTAATAGTTTCTTTCAAACAGAAGTAGGTTCACTTAGAACAGTTTGCCCCCTATAAAATCTCTGACCTTGCCTATTCAAACTTCTTTACAAATGCATCATTTAATACAGAAAGCTCCTCAGGGAGGGTTCTTCACATCTGCTGTCATAATTTCTTATTTCCTAAATGCAGCAATTTGTACTTGATTATTCTTACAAGGATCATGCCTCCCTTCCCTCCTCCTGCTCTGGCACATTCCTTTGTGCTGCTGCTTGTTCCGTAGCCTGAACACGGCATCTGAGAGTGTTTAAAATCCAAAATTTTCTTTGTTGTTATTCTGCCATTTCCTTACCACTCAATTCTAGGGGAGGGCATGAAGGAATCTGCTCTTTTATTCTCAGACTGTTTTCCTGCCAGTTGTTAGTGACAGCAAGTTGTCATCATTTTATAGCCATTCAGCAACTAACAAAACTAAGCTGAATCCCTCATTTTACTTTCCTAAGAACAAGATTTCCCAAAACAAAAATAACACTGCCACTTTTTGGAGCACTTAACATCTGCAGTAGTTAAGCAAAGACTGAAGCCCAGATTTTTAAAGATGCTTAGGTGCTTGACTGCCACTAAAACTGAATTGGACCTAAGTACCTGTAAATAGCTTTAAAAATTTGAGTGACTATGAAGACATCCATCACTGTTGACAGTGGTCCCTTCAGAATGGAAGTTAGGCACAACAGCAAGGTCACATAAAATACTTGTAGTTCTGCTTTCCAGAAACAGCATATATTAAGTGATTTGCTGCATTCTAGCATGGCTTCTCATGAAATACATCTTCTGAGGCAGATCACTTCTATTCCGTAGAAGAAAAGAGCCCTCAGTTGCATGAAAGTAAATATTTAAGACAGACAACTTTTTAAAAGGATGCAAAATTATACTGTAAAAATACCCACCTTTATATCTTATAATCCATTTTTTATTAAAACTGGGAAATAAAAGTAAAATTCACATTTAAATTACTTTCTGCTGTTTCTAGGGGATACTCTGCATTTCGGTTGATTTCACTTTCCTGTTCCTCTGCCAGTTTTCAGTGCTGCTGTTCTAGACTTGTGTAACCTTCAGGGAAAAATTTATTCCCAAGCATAAAACCTGTACGGATTTTACTTTTTTTAATACTTAGTAACATTTAACTGTGTGTTAGCCTCTGAGTTGCTTTCTTTTCCAGTGAATTCAGAATGTTGGGTTAGTGTTGACTGAGAAGAGAATGTGTTTGAAGGGGGGAGCCCTCCATATCTGTGTCATGACTTCCTTCAGTGATGCTATAAAACCAGGAGCAAGGGCACAGAAGACCTTTTGCTCTGTTCCTGAGGGTGTAAAGAACACCCACTTGAAATGCTTCCTGGTAATAAATGGTGCAGACTTTCTGAAGAATTGGTTAAACTGATTCTTGTTTAATTAACTTGCCTTTTAGTTGCGCATAGCTGTGTATTCAGTGTCAGGCTTGGTGGGTTGTTTTGTTTTTTAGAAGGCAGGTGGAGAATAAATATTCAGCAATGCAATAAAAAAGAAAGGAAATGATTGGGTTGAAGAAACATTATTATTTGACACAGCATTCTGAAGGACTGCCATGTCTTTAAGTTTTGTATTAAATGTCTGAAATATTTGAGCATGTTGCCCCTGTGCTCTGTAGCAAGTTTACTTCCTCACCCGGCTTCCCACCCACAGCTAAAGTATGATCATCAAATTGCTGGGTTGGAAAGGTTTGTGATGAGTTCTTGGAGCTGTGTGTCTTTGCCCCTCAATATCCTCCCTTCATCTTCATCTCATATTAAATAAAGCAATTCCAAACATATTAACTGTCAAACAGTTATGCTCCTTCTCTTCAATCTGCTTTTAGGTTTTTCGAAGGGGAGTGTGCTGATTAGGTAAGGAGATGTCATGGTGTACTTCTGTCGATGTAGGAAGATAGCAGTTATGATTGCCTGAAAAAGCCGGACTACGCAGTGCAAGCATGGCTTTCTCCCAGTCGCACATTATGGCAGCTAGAAGGCATCAGCACAGTAGACTCATAATTGAGGTGGATGAGTACAGCTCCAACCCCACACAGGCTTTCACGTTCTACAACATTAACCAGGGACGTTTCCAGCCCCCACATGTGCAAATGTAAGTATTATAGTTTTGTTATTGCTCTAGCACAGCCTTCTGAATTGTTATGGCCTTGTCGATGTGGTATTTGATGGACCAGTCAAAAAGAATTCAAAGAACATCATTTTGCTGCCTTTCTAATAATAATTACTGTAATGATACAAAATCAGTCCTTTTGGAAAGTATAAGTACTTTTCTAAAGGATGGGAGAAAGATCACTCAGCTAGCATTACTTTAATACATAATACTTAATGTATTAAAAAGAAAAATAACAAACAGTGGTAATAAGATGAGAGATGCTACAAGGATATTTTCTGCGATCTTAATGTTTGTTTGCATTGTGCACTCACTTATTGATGTAAATAGCTGTTGAAAATACCATCCTGTCTCTGTACAACACATACTGTTTGGTTAGTTATATTGCAGCTACATACAAGGGAAAAATCACATCAATAAATAAAATAGTGTGGGCACCCATCCGACAACTTACTTTCATACCGATGGGCTGAAGATGCCAAGTACTTAAAGAGTAATTAAAATAATATGTTTGTTTCTGACTTCTTATATAATGACAACATCAGTAAAATTAACTACTCTAAATGATTTACTTGTAATGTAAAGTGGAGAATTATAATTACAAAATGAAACCTGCCATAAACTTTAAAGCCAGAAGGAAGAGCAAAACAGTAAAGCTATTACAAATAAATTAAGTATAAAAATCTACTGTAAAATATTTTTATAGGGAATAAAAATGTCTGCACCATTTTTTTTGTGTTTACTATAGAGAGAAGCAGCCTTATCTTTAGATCAGAAGACTGGTTTTCTTTTTTTTTTTTTTGATGGAAACTTTTTTTTGCTTTGGGAAGACTGATAAAAAATCACTCACATTTTTGGTGTTAAATATGATCTGATAATTTACAAACACAGGCCATGATTTCTATAGCTAAAAAACTCGTCAGTTATGACTGTTCGAATTCTGTGTCTATTTAGTGAATGCTTACGTACATTCTTTGGCATAAATGAGATACTTTATTAAAAAAAATCTTAAGACTGACATATATATCAGGGTAGTGAGCAAACACTCAGGTTTTGGGGGCAGTGTATTAGCTTATGGTCTGTGTTGGGTTTTTTTTTTAGATACTACTGGAATGCAAACAGTAAAATGAGTGAAGTGTTAGCACTGGGAAACATCTTTTGTTTACAGAGCTGGCAAATGGTAGCAAAAGTACAAACAAACAAATGTGGGTTCAGAAATACTTTTACAAATGAAAATGCCAAATGCAGGTTGCTTTATTTGTTGAGGCTTAGCTATTTGTGAATATTCAGACAGTTCATCAGCACTCATAAATTTGTTCACTGGTCTTAAAAGCTGAATGTTTCTTACTGGGCTGAAAATAAGTTATTTATTAGTATCCAGTTGGTACTCAACTATTACTACTGTTACAACTTCTAACCAGTAGCAAATCATATTACTGGAGGGCTTAGACAGTCAACTGCATGATAGAAGTTCAGCACCTAAGCAAGTAGTTGAAAATAAGCTATCCATAGAAAATGGATCCTCAGAAGAGTTTAGCAATCTCTCATAAATGATTAATACTATTGAAGAAGCTTGTACAACTAGAAGAACAGGCTAAATCAATTGAAACATTTAACCACAATCTGACCTCTTCTTCTTGGTACAGAAATTGTAAGTAATGTTTCTGAATACCAGCAGGATTGCTTTTGCCTCCTACCAATGAATAGAATAATAACTGAGAAGGGAGAAGTAGACATAGAAAGTGTAACAAAAGCACCTTTTATTCACATGATTGTTATGGGTGAAATCTTAGCCCTGCTTTAGTCCATGCAAGTTTTGTCACTGACTTCAGAGAGGTGAGGGCTTTGCAGTGTCTTTGTGTATAGTTCAAAATACCACTATATAAGTGATGTTGCAGTCAATCATAAACAGTTTTCACATAAGACTTGTTAACATATGAACTCGTAGTAAACTACTTAAGCTACATTTTTTTTTTGTGCTCCTTTTCTTCTGAATTCAATCTTGCAGCTCTTCCTTGGTCCTTTGTGCAGTTCTGTGTTTCTTGTTTCACTTCTTAGCACCCATAACACGCTGAGAACTCGGTCATAGCCCCATCTTGGTTTGGCATACCTGTACTTGTGCAGTGATTGGGTTGCCACTGACAAGGGTGGTAAATTCTGGCAGTGTTTTCAAGTCCATCCCTTGTTCCTGGAAAGTTTCTGTCTTGCTCCTTTGTGGAACCACTGAAACCTAATGTATAAACTAACCTCTGGCAGTGGTTTTTGTCTGAGATTTTTTGACTTTGCTTTTCAATTTCTCTGCAAGTTTTCATACTGGTTTAAAGAAAAGCAAAAGCATTTGCACAAAAATAATCACCAGATCTTTATTCCTCTGCTCATGCTGCAAGTGGTGCATTGGGTGTTGGTGTGACAGCTGCTGTGGGAATGCGTTACACAAGAATATGGGGATGGAGCCTTCAGAAATTATTTCCAGTAATACAACTTCGATGCGTTTGTGAAACTTGACATATGTTTTTACCTATATATGGCCTCAGTGTGTGCATATCACTTCCATGTGAAAAATCTGCATCTCATTTGTTGTTTTTTTTTCTTTTGTATTGATGCTTTTTTCCCCATGAAAATTACCTGGCCCATTGCACAGGTTTTAAAAAGTTATATATACTTCAGCAGCCGGGAACATGCTGTCCACATCTTCCCCATCCCCATTCAAACTATAAGAAAAAGCATGTATATTATGTGCTGCATGGGTTGCCATGGTAAGCCTGTTGTTTTTTCCATTCAGCCTCAGAGGAGCAACATGTGAAATGCATGCTACTCCCCAACACCCAACTTCCTGCTGTGCTGAGCTTTAACAGATTTCTGAAGGAGAAGCAGCACCAGCTTTAAAGGCTACCCTGCCATGAAAAGTCAAAAAGTGGTATTTTAGACCAGTCCATATTGTTAGGTTGTTCCAGAGTAGTAAGCATAATTTAAAGCTGGCTTACTATTATGACCCATAACTCACATAGTGGACACCAAGAACAATAATCAGAAATTTGTTTACTGGACTGATGTTTAATCTTTTTAGCTTAAATGGCAGCAATGATAGCCAGGGTCAGCATCTCATCATTTTATCTAGCCATCACAGTTCATTTTGTGGAGGAACTTGATGAACTGACTACATTACCGTTCACACCTTCTGACAAGTCTCACTCATTAGTCTAAACCCCACCATTCACCATGTATATTCCTTTGCAACCCTGCTATTTCCACTAACCACCCATGGAACTTTCTCTATGGCAGCTCTCTTCCCTCCAAAACAGAGGTGTTTTTAACAGATGGTGGCAGTAATGCAGCTGCATGGTTGAG
>JANHGB010017702.1:6587-19703 GCA_026283785.1 Coracopsis vasa | reverse complement strand
GCCCGGCCCTCGGGGAGGGGCCCGGCAACCGCCGCCGGAGGCCGGTCCCGGGCTGGCGGGGAGCGGTGGTGGTGGTGGTGCGGGGTCAGCATTGGGCCCGGTGGCGGTGAGAGGAGCCTCTGGCGCTGGGTGAGTGGGGCCCCCGCCCGCACCTCCCTCCGCCGCTCCTCAGCGCGGCGGCGCCTTGTTGTTTCCCCCCCTGCCTCCGGGCCGCGGAGGAGGATCGGCCGCGCTCCCTCCGCTCCGGGGCCGTCCGCCCGCCCTCAAGAGCCGTTCGAGTCTCCTCCAGCCGCGGCTCTCCTCGGGCGGCCGCTCGAAATCGGTTCCCCTCCGCCAGCGGCAAAGTAACAGTGCTGTGCCGGAGGATGCGGCCGTTGTTGCTGGATGGAGGGAGTCGGGCACTTTTGGCATCATGGAGGTGGGGAGGAGAGAGGGGCCGACACCGGCGGGTTCGTCCCCGTGGGGAAGGCGCCCTCGGGGTGGCCGGTTTTGCGGCCAGAAGTGACAGGGCGCCTTACGGCCACCGCGGAATGACTGCAACTTTCTCCTATCCTCCATCACGCCTTAGATGATAATATTTTTCTCCTCCCTCCCCTGCTCCTCCCCTCTTGTGTTACACCGACAGCAGGGTGTTGTGGGTGTTTGCAGGGAATATCTGTATGAAGGTTATGAGCAAACAAGTCCCTTCGCTATTCCCTTTCGGGTATTGTCTGGTTTTCCTCCTTGTGTTGAAATGTGTTGCCACAAGATGTAGCAGTTATACAGCTAGTGGATCTCTCGGTGCCTTTAGCTAAAATAACTACTTGCTGAACGCCGGTTAGCGGTGGAGGAGAACTTTTATACACAGATACTTGCATACCGAGCAGTTGTATAATTTTACTCCATTTGCCCCGGTTTAATGAATACCATGTAGAATTTCTTGTGGTGTCTGCAGAATGTCATTGCCCGAGCAGGAAACTTGCTAACTTAAAATAGAAATAATAGTGAAAATGGGAAGTCTTTGTTTTTCAGGTCTTCCTGTAGCTGCCTGCTTGCCTTTTTTAGTTTTTTTTTGGTTGATAAGCGATGCAGGGACTTGGTAACAGGGATCCGACATCCTGGAAACATGCAACGCAGCCCATGTTTCTCCATTTTCCACACCAGTAGTTGTCAGACTTGTATCACTCTGTCACTTTTGCACACGCTCCTGCAGGTAGATTGACATGAAATGCTCTAGAAAATACCTGGAGAGGAATTATGGTATATGTTAAAGATGCTGGGTAAAGTGGCAGGCATTTTGTGCTCGGCTGCGCTGGGAAACGGAAGCTTTCAGAAAAGCAACAACCACCGGCCAAATATGTAGTTTAAGTTTATGGAGAGTAGGTTTCTTCAGTGTTGCAACACTTGTTATGAATATGCCTGCGCATAATATAATAGCATGTATACATGGGATATTTTTGTTGTATTTCAGATAGCCAGCATACAGGCTTGAAAAGATTATTGCAGCACAACTTACGTATCTTATCTATTTTAAAGAGAAAGGGTGTTCCTTGACTACCTCTATTTAGACAAGGAAGAACATTTTTGTGAAATTAATTTCTGACATAATGATTCTTTTTACTTTTTTCTTTCTTATGACTCATGCTGTTGGATTTTTCTGGGTACTGTAATTTACGTCTTCTAATACAGATTCAGGAGTTAAAGAGTAATCAAAACCCTGGTGTTTGATTAGTCGCTATATGGTAATGTATTTGCATGGTGTTTCTGGGTTGGGATAATTGTGTGTCCTCACTAGGTAGTTCTGTTTGAAGATAGGCATCAGCGGCCAGCCATGCTTGGTTTATATTTTGCATTCATGCTCGTGGAATGTTATCAGCACATCTTACTTCGTGTATGTACATCCTACAGTGAAGTCTCTTGCCTGAAAGCAATAGGCCCTGAAATATAAACATGTCAATATGCCATAGACATTGGCTTATATATGTGAAACAATGATGTCAGATCAAACTAATAAGCGTGCAGTATTTTCAGCGCAGTGTATTTATAGGAGCTTGTGCTCTCATCGATTCTGAACTTGTGATACCTTGTGATGTTAACAGAGGTTATGAGCTTTGAAGCAGCTCATCAGGCTGCTGTCCTGTACTGGATCAGAGCTGTGTTGCTGCTAATGCCTCTAATGGTTCTGGGTGGATGATATTTCCAGGTTATGGTGCATTCAGTTCTTGGGTTGAGCTTGTGGCCCAGCCTGGCCTTCCCCTTTGTGAATTCAAACCTCTGTGACAGTTATGCTCATGTTGCCTTTGGATGCACAGGCCATCACTGCATGCACCACGTGTGATGTCTTTTATCTGACCTTACCTGTGATTCACTGTGAAAGTTTGGCAAGAGCTCACATCTCTCTATGGGCTTTTAAGGGTTCTGATTTATTAAGAACAGAAACCTCCAGCACCCCGATTTAGGAAGTCATAAAAATATTTTCTGAAGCTGTAATACGGAGAAAGCAAAAAGAAAAGCTCTGACTTTATCTTTTAAGGTTTTAAAATGAAAGGACTGGGATGGACTTAAATGCAGTTGCATCTGTATACTTTCATTGTACCAGAACGGTCTCGTTTGCATTTCAGTACAGCTTGTAAATGTCTGTAGTTATGTCAATTGTTTTATATGCTGATAATTGATGTGTGGGATATGTGGTCAGTTATTCAAGAGCCCTGCAATAGATGCTATTGGGAATTTAGGACTGTTACGTGTATTATTTTACATAAGGTATGTGATCATGGGGCTAAATCCTATGCCACAGCTCACATAATTGCAGTCATGCAACTTCATGTTTGAAGTTTCTTAACTTTTGACTGCTTTATGCGTGCAACTAAAAAGACAAGAGCACATAGTTGGAAAATGCTGTTTTGTAAATGGGGGATGTTCAGGCCACTGCTGACAAGGCAGAGAGGCAGAAGAAATTTCCTGAATCATGCAATGGTTTGAAGGGTCCTTAAAGATTGTCTAGTTCCAGCCCACTGCCATGGGCAGGGGCACCTTCCACTAGACGAGGTTGCTCAAAGCTAACCTGTCCTTGGACACTTCCAGGGATGGGACATCCACAGCTTCCCTGGGCAACCTGTGCCAGTGTCTTGCCACCCTCACAGTAAAGAATTTCTTCCTTATATCTAATCTAAGTCTACCTTCTTTCTGTTCAAAGCCATTCTTACTTGTCCTATCACTACATGCCCTTGTAAAAGGTCCCCCTGCAGCTTTCTTGTAGGCCCCCTTTAGGTACCTGATGGCTGCTGTCAGGTCTCCTCAGAGCTTTCTCTTCTCCAGGCTGAACAAGCCCAGCTCTCTTAGCCTGTCTTCATAGGAGAGGTGCTCCAGCCCTCTGAGCATCTTTGTGGCCTCCTCTGGACTCACTCCAACAGGGCCGCATCCTTCTTATGTTGGAAGCCCCAGAGCTGAACACAGTACTCCAGGTGGGGTCTCATCAGAGCAGAGTAGAGGGGGAGAATCACCTCCTTCAACCTGCTGGTCACACTGCTTTCCATGCAGCTTTCTGGGCTGCAAGTGCATGTTGTCAGATCATGCTGAGCTTCTTCCTCAACCAATACCTCCAAGATTTGGGAGATACATATGGGTGTTTCAGAATAGCTTCTCTTTTGAGGTGGGAAGCAGTGCCACAGTGTCTGGTAGTCAAGCATGATGCAAGTTATTTTTTGTTTGTGCTCTTGGCTTTTGACACTTTACTAAAAGTAAAACAATGCCAAATACAACTTTGAATTACCATGACAGGAGTGTGCATTTCAATTTTCAAATTTGAGGCCAAATTAACATGTGATGACAAAATGGTAAATAAACTCGGGACATGTATCTGAAACACTTTGGAGAACTAATGCCATGGGAGTAACAAATTTTGTTGGTAATTTTTTTCTTTTAAATTTGATAAATGTATGTTATTTCTATTTATTGTTACCTAAAATGTAATGGCAGTTGTCTGTCATAAAGGTACAGTTTTTCCTCTTTAAGTTTCCAGTCTAGAAAATGTTTCTAGATGCTAGGTTGTATCACCTATGCTACATATAGTGTATTAGTCCATGAACATGAAAGATACCTGATCTTACTAAATCTTCTTGGATTGTTTTTTTATCTGTTGTTTGGTTGTAGTGTAAAAAAGCTCAGCTGCTTTATTTGCTTAACCAGTAAGTTCTCAGTAAGTTTGTTGGGTTTTGTCATTCAACTGTAGATGGAGAATTTGATGGATTTGGCCGGTTCACGTGAGGACGAAGGAAAATGGGAACACTTGACGTTTAAAGATGATGGTATGTTTTTACTTAGGATGAGCACAGCAATCATGAAAGATTATTTGGGCTGGCTGTAGCATGAGCAGGTGTTGTGGAAGACTTCATGTTGTTCCACTGGTATGCGGATATTCTAGCTTGTGATATTGTTGCTGGTTTTGTTGAAGATGTGTTTCTCATAGTGAGCTGATTCTAATGCCAAAATCTGGTGAGATTTTGTAACATGCCCAAATGAGAAAAGGTGACCTTTTTTTTAATATAGGTCCTTATTTGAATCTGGTTTTCTGAAAGGCAAGTGCTGCAGAGAATAGAGCAAATTAGTGCTTGGGTGATTGTTTTATTTTAATTCTGTTTTAACTTGCTAGAATGGAATTTCCCATTAACCTATTCTATTTTAAAGGGAGAGAGAATCAATATGTTTAAGGACAGGCTGTATTTATTTATTTATTATCTCCATTCAAAGAAAAAGTTTGTTATTTCAGTTTTTTCCCCAGTGATTTTTTCTTGTTTGCTATTTCTTTCAGCAAGTAATTTTTTTTTACTCAATAAGCTGTAATAAACTTGCAGACCAGAGTTATTATTAATAAGCAATTAGTCTTGTCATTTCTTTGGATTTTCTTAAAGCTGGGTCATTCTAAATGATTGCAAAATACTGTTGGGAGTCCTGGGAAAGAGTACTGTATAGATGTGCATCATGGTCAAAGTTAGGTCTACAGAATTTTGCTACCTGAAGAATGGAGGTTATGGAAATATGACAGGTTTAAATAATCCTTTATGCTTTCTGTGTTCTGGATACAAGGCTGTGTTTTGAAGTAGTACCTGCTCCCAGTCCAGTACTCCCATACTCAATTTGTTGCCCCTATGCTGAGGTTTGGGGTTTTTTTACATGTGAAAATGTTGAAGTTAGAAAACTGTGTTTATGCAGTGAAGCATTTTCTGAACTGTAGCTCCCATAAAATGTAAAAGCACACAAGCAGAGGGAAGAAGAGCTTTATGAACTTCTTCCTGTTTGGCTTGGTGTGTTTCTGCTGCAAAAGAACAAAAAGGAAATTTGGTTTGCCAAATTGCTCTGACTGGAGGTGAAAGTGGTTAGAGGAAGAAGAGTGGTCAGGTTTGCTGTTGAGAATGCTGGTGTTCCAGTTGTCATTGTTGGAGAGCAGTTAAACAGAAACTGACCACCATAATATAACCCAGTTTCTCAAGTGGGCTTGCTAGTAGACAACTTCTAATGATTGCTGAAGGTAACAAGGGACAAGCACTGCATTTTATGTTCAGTACTCAAGGGTTGAGTTTGGTAGCAGTAGAGTCAGTAAGCATCAGAAGGTATTTTGAATCCTATGTTTCCTTTCATCTTGACTCCATCCTTATTGAGATGCTCTGTTTAGGGTAGAACCTAAGGCTGTGCTTCCTTCCCAGGCACCTCTCTGGAGGTCTTACTCCTTTCTTTCCTTCCTGAGCCGAGCCCTGGAATATGCCAGCAGAAGAATCCTGGCAAACCAGCGTTTCCCTGGGGAGGATGCAGTAGGTGGCGGGAATATGAAGCTTTAATTGACCTTTGTCAAACTTAGTCCCCAAAGCGTGGAGAAGAAGGACTTAAAGTGAGGCTGGATGTGCTGAAGTTTTAACGGGGAAAGGCTGGGGCTGTGCAAGCCTTTGGGGGTGGGTCTGTGCTAGAGGGATTGACTGAAATCAGAGTGATTATATTACTAATTTTAATCATGACATAAATCAGCAAGCAGGAAATCCTGATTAAATAATTGTTTTTAATTTTATTTTGCATTTGTGCTTAATTATTTTTTCTAAAGAAAAGTTGATTCTAATTGGTCTAATTTGATCATGCCTTTTGCCAGGCAGGAGGGTATGCATCTATATGCATTTAAGTAGTTATGCAGCTTAGTTTCTCAATGTTTAAGAAACACAATTCCCCATGCTTTAGATAGCTTTTAGCTAACTTTATTAGCTAGCTGAAATGAATCCTAATTGTGCTAGATACATAAGAAGAAACAAATATATCCAAGTGTGTTTTGCATTTAAACCAGATTAAGTAGACTTGTCTGTAGTTTGTGACACGAGTCCGTTAATTTCCTGTCATCACACCCTGTGAGATTTGGAGTTAATAGATCAAATCCAGTCACCGTTCCTTCTTTTTCATGTTTTGTGAAAGAAAGCCAGGCTTTCCTACTTTCCTAGTTGTCCACTGCTCTTCAGCAGTTCCAAGTGAACCAACTGTTGAAGTGAAAAATGGCAAAATGGCAGAAAGTGAAAATGGCAGAAGCGGTTGCTGGTGAAAGCCGATCAAGTGGCTCAGAGCTCCAATTTGGCATCTTGCTGGCAGCTTCCAGTGATGTGATGGTTTGGCTGCCAGCAGAGCATAAAAGTTTATATCGTTTGAATGTATTTTTACCTTGTATGAATTTAATGGATCATAAACTTTAAACCTCACCATAGATTCTGATTGTGTGAAGTTTAGCTTAAGCATTTAATGCTGGAGTGTATTTTTAAAATAAACAACTAGGAAAAATTACCAACTCAGTGCTCAAAAGGCTGTTGTAGCTTTAGCTGGAGAGGTCCTGGGACAGATGAATGTCTTCCAAGGATTCAGAGATAAAGCTAGAGGTTGTTGGATGGTTACACAACTGTGATGGGAATCTAGTTGCTTTGGAAATTACTGGAGCTTTTACATGAAACAGAACGCCACAAATGAGGTTGTATTCCTTGGGACTGTCTCCGCGTGCTGAGAGGTGGCAGCAGGAGCATTAAGCAATGTATCTTGCCTCATCATATCTACACAGTTCTAAGTGGGTGGAAACTTAAAGGCCGCAGTGCTTTCTTTATAATGTCCTTAAGAACAAAGCACTTTGCACTCCTTTAAGAGATGAGGATGGTGGTAAGAAACGCCAGAGTGGCTTTTACAGGAAATGAAGCCCAACCAGAATTACTTGGAGATTGGCAAGTGCTGGATTCCGTTTCTTTGGACTTCTAATACAGCTGTATGTATAAGAGAAAAGGAAGAAAAATACCTTTTTTTATTTTAAGAATAACAGGTAATCTTGATGCTTTTAGAAAAATCCATTGTATGATGTCACATGCACCCAACCTTTTAGATATTTAATTTTATGACTGTACCTGAAGCTCAAGGCATGTAATAACTTCAAGCACCCTGTCCTGCAGCTCCCGGTGGGTTGCAAATTCTTACTTTTTTGGTAAGTAATAGAACCTCTGAACTGCTACCTAAGGGCAGCATATTGGAAAGTAACATTAAATACACAAATATTTAAGTTGCTTAACTCCTGTAAGTCTGACAGAATTTGATTTAGATCTGGTATTCACTTGGTGAGTGTCTGCCCTTGGCATCACAAAGGTGTTTCTCATTTCTCCACCACTGAACTCTTGGGCTCCTTGGTTCTATGGAGGAAAACTCAGATGATGCTACCAGTAGGGTTTCTAATACTTCTTTCCTTCATTCTTGTGGCTTAAGCTAATCAGGCCTATGCACTGCATAGCTGTATTTGTTAAGTATTGTGTTTTCTAGTTAATGCTGCATTCTCATAGGTTCCCCAGTTTTGTCCTGAATTTTGCAGCTGTACTTCTGCCAGTGCTTTTTTTGTTTTTTTTTTGGGGGGGCCTAATACCCTCTTTCTAGCTATTTTGGACCTTGGAGAGGTTGCTGTCTTTGCCATTTGTTAGCTTATTCCTAGTAAAAGCAATGAGAGTAGTGTCCTTTAGTAAGTTGATATTTTCATTATGAAGCAATTGAAAACATACACAATTAATAGTATTCATTTTAACATCAGTAGAAACATGCAATTTAAAATTAAATATACAGAATTATAATTTAAAACATGTTTGTTTTCAGGACAAGTTCTAGTTTTGGTGGACACTGGTGACTTACAGGAAGGTTTATATTTTTGTAAGTGATATCACTGTAAAGACCAACCATATTTGCACATATAAGATCATAATGAAACCAGTTCTTTCAATAAATATGTTAGTATAGTGAAAAATATAGTAACTTTGAAATAGCTTTGTTATTTTATCTTTTACAAATGCTGTGTTTATGTAGGAAAACATTTTGCAGGTATTATGCTGGAGATCTTAATTTAGTGGCAAATTCTTAGTCTGATAGGGAATGATCTGTTTTTAACAGTTCTGTTAAAAGTTTTATGAAAAGATGTATCAGAAGTTTTGAAACTTTTCAAAGTTAAAGTCCTTTGTTAGTGCTAAGTCATGCTAAGGTATATCCACGAGAGTCTTCCTGCCCTTGCTGCAGCTCTTTTCCCCTTGTGTGTCCCCGTCCACTGCTAGATGAGAACTTACATGGTGGTGTGAAGAGTGATGGTAGTCTGATTATCTTCATGAAGTAATTTTAGTTGTGGTAGTGCTGATTATAGATTATTAAGAATAGATTTATTGGTATTGGTCACTCTGGTTTTTGTTTGGGTTTTTTGTTTCTTTTGCAAGTAAGTTATTCCTTGAGCTGGCTGTTGTTCGGGTTTGGTTGCTGTGTATGTGATACATGGTCTTTTTAATACTTTTTAATTACTAGTGTTGCATTTTAGTTTCAGTAGTTTTATTCACAGTACAGAACTATGATAGAAGGCTATCTAGCAAGTTTTCTACAAGCTTCAACTTTCAATAAGGTAGACTAATTCTTGTTATAGTACCTTTGTATTTAGTGTCATGAAGAGCCATTATGAGTGGGATTTTTGTATTTTAAAGTGATACAGATCAGAGGAATTCCTGAAGATGCAGGTTTAGAATTTTAAAATGAGATACAAAAAGCACTTTTTGCTATGCACGTTATTGTTTCAGTATGTGATTGGTTTCTGTGAAGTTCATTGCTTGTTTAATTTACCTTTACTTACATAATCAGATTGTGTATTACCTCTTTCTAATTAAATTGTATTATTAAATGATTGTGATACTAATAATGCCTAAGAGGGGTAACACCAGTATTCAAACTATGAAAGGCAAAAATCATGGTCTTTGCTTCCTTGTTAGATGGTATTTTGTATTCTGCATCCATAGATAATTTTCTTTTTTCTGTCTCTTGTTTGATACATGCTGTCACATCCAGAACATCCAAGTGGTTAGTATTAAGGAAGAGGCAATTTTTTATATCATGCATGTACACACTTTTATATATACACAAAATGTGTGTGTGAAGTCTTGATGAGCAGTCTGTTTAGTCATCAGGAATACTAATGTTGTTAGGACCCCCCATCCCCCATAGCAGTCTCATAAACAAGCTCAGCTCACACAAAAACTTCAGCTGCCTTTTAATAAAAATGTTCTAAATTCCCGTTGTCTGTTATTACATACTTCTTAAAAACCTGGTTCATTTTTCCAAAGATGTGATTTTGTTCAACCTGCTGATGAATACTGCAGATGATACAATATTTGGCTGCTAGATTGATAATGATAGTTTTGCCGTATCTTGAGTTTTAGCTTTTTATATAGGTGTTTGCTTCTAAACAGAGTCATAGAGGAGAATAGAAACATATAGAGTTCACAAAAAAGCAGAGTCTGGTTGTATACTAGGTCATACATTAATGTTACATTTCTTGTATTTTTTCTCCCTGTTGTACTTGCAACATATATCATAATTTGGAAATGAAATGTTGAAGCTATGACAACAAAATAATTTCCAGTAAATGACCTTAATAGTGATTTTTTCTTTTTTTTCCCCTTCTCTGTGTCGTGTGATTGAAAGTTGACCTGATTTGTTCTCCTGGCTAAATCGCAACGTGCTGTTCTCTCTGAGCCTTTCACTTGTTTTTCTCTTCTAGAGAAGTGCAAACAACAGGCACCGACCTCTGCCAGCGACTGATACCACCTTCCTGCTGTTTTCCTTAAATCTTTTTCTTTAAGTTTGTCCATACGAGAGAGAGAGAGAGAGAACCTGCTATTTTTACTTCTTTTTCTTGTTCTTGTGGCTTTGAAATCCCATCTTTCTAAGGGAAGCAGTGATGAGGCAGCAGTACCAGTGACTGTCAGGAGCTGCAGAATCTGGCAGTGCGCCACTATCTGGGTGGGTTGTGTGTGCTCTCCCCTAGACCAGGTCCCTCAGCCTGCCTCCTCCCACTGCCCCTTTCCATTCCTGACCAGTGCTGGGCCACAAGAGTAATCTCCAGTCTTGTCCTGCTCCTCTGCTTCCCCTGTGCTTCTCTGAACTGTCATTTTCCTGCCCAAATTGTGATCCCTCTGCTCAGTTTCCGTTTGTGCATGGTGTTGATTTTGCTGGAGGAAAGGTAGTCTTTTGACAAAGGGAGCAGTCGATGTGGTAGAAACCAGAACCTTCTGGACATTCAAGCATTGACCGTCCGCACTCAGCTGGAGGTGCACTCGGTGGCATAGTTTTGCGTGGATGCAGCTGAGAATGTCTCCTCTCGTGTCCCATGGTGCGTTACCGTGTGGGAGCATTGGACTGTAGTGCTGGCAGCAATTGCAAGTGCTTTGTGCAGTTAAGAGTTCATGGGTGCCTGTGTCTAGAAAGACTGGAGAGGAATGTTGGTTTACCTTGGGTGTCAAAATCCTGCTTGGCCAGCAGCTACCTCTTGAGAAAAGGTGAAATCCAGTTTCAGATTGTTGTGGATAAAGGACCAAACGAGGGATTTTTTGGAAATAACATATTTTATTAGTATGCTTTCAGTCTTTAATAGTAGAAATTCCTCATTTTTTTTTTTCGTTTTAATTCAGGACTGGTCATCACAATTGCTTTTTGTTACATCCATTGAGTCATTTAATCTGTTGGGTTTGTTGCATGAATAAGCCAAAGATACCGAGTGATTTCTGGCACAGTAAGACATTTTTAGTATGAGTTCTCTCAGTTGGTAAATAATTGTGTTAGGATGTAGTACTTGCAGAACAACATTTTGTTACATAAAAGCAGTAAATGAAGATAGTGTTCGAATTAGTGATGGGGGGTAGTGACCGAGCCACTAGTTTTTGTCCGACCGTTCTACCAGCCTCTGCGGGTGCACTCGCTCAGTTGCGTTTGCGTTTGCCACCTGCTATCTAAAAGTTCTCCTGTCTCTTTAAAGTCACGCGGCCGTGTCACGTGAGCGTGCTGACCGCCGCCGCGTGGTGGTTGTAACTGCCGGCTGCCACCTGAGGGGGGCGCGTCCTGTCCGTTGGCCCTGCCGGAGCGGGCACGGCACGGCGAGGGGGGCGGCCTCCGGCGCCACCGGCTTTTCTCCCTGGGAACTGCTGCCGGTGAAGCTTCCTCCTCACTGATGTGGTTTTGTACCGTTGCTTTTACCTTCTCTTAAACTTCAGTTGTCTTTTCGCCACAGAGGTAGCGCACCAGAGCAGCAGACACTCATCAGGGCTTTAGCCTTGTCTGACTGTCTCATTTGTACTCTCTGCCTTTTCTAACTGGTGGAGGTAAGCCTGGCTCAGCTCTGGATCCTCTCGAAGTCTGCCATAGATTTGTTGATAGATTTATTCAGTTTTAAAAAATCTCCCATGTAGTTAGCTTGGTTTAGTCACCCCCAAAGTCAGGAGTGTGGGAGCATGCATGTTAAGTGTATGCCAAGTGAAAGGCATCCTCACTTTTCTACTGTTGGTAAGGTGTGGTAACCTCCTGGTAGCGCTGGCTTCTCTGTCTCTGTCAAACTGGCTGTAGGAGCTAGGTTCCGGGAGGCCTGCTTCAACCATCCAAGAATTCCATCGTCCTCCTCTGCATCTAGTATGAGCTATTTTCAAGAAAAGCCCTGGATTACCTCCTGTCAGTTGGGGAAGAGAACTTGGATCACACTTGTTTTTACTTAAATTACAGCCACAGTAGTCCACAGAAGCTGGTGTAGCATCCTTATCCTTTAACGAAGAAGAACTGTGGTTAGTTTTGTAGAGGAACAAGTACTATGAGCTGAGTGTTCGAGTGCTTCTACGTGGTGGATTATGTTAATTGCTCATAAGTATTTTTACTGGTGTCTTGAAGTATGTTTGGAATAAATACCTGAATCCATTTGTTTGGGGCTTTTTTCCACTATCAAAGCCTAAAAATCTGCTCCTTTTCAGGGCTTTGACTGGTGTCCCTGCCTATGGCAGGGGGGTTGGAACCAGATGATCTTTCAGTCCTTTCCAACCCTAACTATTTTATGATTTATGTTATGAAATTTTGTTCACATGATCACAGACTTTCTTCCATGAAGTCAGTTCGCTAAAACCTATTTGCCTACAAGATGGGCAGTTCTCAGGAAGGGGCTATGCTGAAAGGAATGAGAATCACTTTCTTCTAAAACATGAATGAAAGTGATAGTATAGCAGAAAAGAAAGCTGGTTTAAAATTAGGCGTTGAGCGTTGGATAGGAGAAATGGCTGTAAAGCAGATTTATTTAACGGTAATGCTGAGCAACACTAAAACTGAATTTTTGACAGATGATTACATAGGATGTTTCTTTGTCTGTGCACTGGGTGGGTGCTGAATTTTTAAAAATGTTCAGTACACAAAGTTGCAACTGAATTTAATGTACACTGTTGGTATCAATAGGCTTTGTAGCTGTGCTGTAAGAAAGACGAGTACAACGTTGAAAATATTTTTCACCTTACATTTAAACTTGATTTTTAACTGATTCATGTGTGATTTCATACAAGTCTCATTTTTTCCCTGTTTAGAATGGGAGCAGTACTGCAAAGTCCTAGGAAAATATAGGCGTAGTCATTAACATGTCAGCTTTACATGTATGTAATTTCTCTATTTAGAGCCATATTCTGAGAGGCTCCTCCCTACAAGGGACTTTAAGGAAATGATTTTCTTCCCCTGTTCAGTGAAGTTTGGATTGTCCTGTCAGTTCAGAGGCTGCTGGTTGAGTTGTAAATTAAAAAGCCGCAAACCCCTAAGGAGCAC
>JANHGB010017701.1:11713-22743 GCA_026283785.1 Coracopsis vasa | reverse complement strand
GTTGGACACAGGGGCTTGGAGCAAGCTGCTCTAGTGGAAGGTGTCCCTGCCCATGGCAGGGGGTTGGAACTGGATGATCTTAAGGTCCCTTCCAACCCAAGCCGTTCCATGTGTGGTCACCCAGAGGGTTTCAGGTGGGACTGGGTTAGCTGGGCAGACCCCAGTGGGTTGAATGTCTTGGGGTATAATCAGTGCCTTGGTGGGAGATGAGTTGCAGCCCAAAAAGGGCTCAGGAGGTGTCATCCAGGGCGAGCACCAGCCCCCTGGGCTGCTTGTGCTATTCAGTGGGGTGGATCTCCAGTGCCCATCACTAAAGCATCTCCATGCTGCATTGTGCCTCCTACCAACCCATTGATAATGCAGCTCTCCCTGGGTGTCCTTGCTGCATTAGCCCTGCCGCTGCTCAGGCTGTGGTTGTGATCCTGCTAAAACTGAGCTTCCCAAATTCCAGCTTGTTTTAACCTTCACTCCTCGCTTTCCTGCCTCTTGCGATGTGTGCTCTTTGAATAACTGTAACCCATCTGATAATGTTGTTATAAATTAATGATCTGTTTACAACCTTAACTCTGGTTTAATGAAGACTTTCTTCTTTGTTGAGGGAAATAAAAGCTCCTGTAATTATACCTTGTAACTGCAGGGTTTTATCGCCGGTGAACTCATCCAACAAGCAATTTCGATTAGTTTATCCAGGCAAATATTCGGGTGTTGATTTCACAGATGGATATAGCAAAAAAACCCCACACAGCTGCTTCTGGGAGCAGGAGAAATCATTATCCCTGCAGCCCTGGGTGCCTGTGTCTCAAGTGTAAAGCGAGGCTGGATTTTCGCATGCCTAAGAAAGGTTGAATTCATCCTCCTGCCTTTCCCTCGGTAGGAGCATTAATAGCATCTTTCATCTGAGTAGCTTCCTATTTTCCCCCAAACTTGTATCTGGGAGATAAATGTGTCTTTCCATCAGATTTTATTGAAATGGGTTATAAGGTTTAGAAATCACTAGGGATGGGGGAAGGAAGCAGCCAGGCAGGCGCTGCTGCTGTGTAAGCCTCATTTCCTCAGGAAACCAGGCTGCAAAGACTTTGGGTACCATTAAAAAGTTGAAGCTGCTGGTGATTCTTATTTAGGGGTAAAGCTGCTGAGATACCTGGAAGCTCTTTTCCAAGTGCTTGGTTTAGTCTGTTATGTTCCAAAGCAAAGGAATTGGACAAATTCCCGCATTTCCAAGGAATTCAACAGGCAACTGCTTGAGCACATTGGAATATTTAGCTGTTTCTTTTGTTACACACATGGAGGTAGATCACCAAGTCCTTCTGAAGATGTTGGCCATCACAGACCTGATACCTTCATTTCATTTTGTTGGGGACCCCCAGTTGTCCTGAGGTTCACCAACACACCTTCGTTTTCCATTAGCTGAGGTTGAATAGGTTCAATGTGTAGTGAGGACAAAGATGGAAGCAATAGGCTGGGATTTGGGAGACCTCAGTTTTGGGTGGCCCTCAATGCTGTGCTTTCAGCAGAGCTGCAGAGATGGTTGTAGTTGAGCGTGTACTCTCAGGAGCATCTTGTTGCTTGGTGTCCAGAAATGCCTATGGGATTGGGAAAATCAGCTTAGTCTTCCATGGGGATGCTGCTATAGAGGAGTGCACAAGGATGGTGACCCCACTATCTGGGGAGCCTTCCTGCTTCTGTCTCTGAGCCATCCATTCTTTCATCCACCAGGAATTTCCCCCCTAAGCAATCACTCCCTCCTCCCAGCCCTGCTGAGCATGGATGCTGGGAGGATCCAAGGTTCCTGGCTGTCCTGGAGCAGCTCTTTGACATCAGGGGTTGCACTTGCCCTGTTTAAAGCGCTCCTGTCCTGCCCCAGCCCTCCTCATGCTCCCTTCTCCTGTTCTTCACTCCCTATGCCCCCTTTGTGCTCAGGTTAGATTTGCAAGCTGAAAAATAACCACCCCTGGGCATGAAATATGAAGTTTGCCTTATGAGGGCACGGGGGAATCAGTGCTATTCTGTGCCCACAGTTCCTTCATTCCAATAGGCAACGTGGTGATGGCACCTACGTGGTGTTTCTTTGTGAACCTCCTCCTCCACTGCAATGTATAGAAAGAAATGAGTTTCTTGGAGATATTGCTTCTTTTATTTGGGCTGGTTTTGTGTGTGGCAGGACCCTGGTTCTGCCTCGTGGATTCTCCCTGTTACCACGATAGCAGTAACAACAGCAGGAGAATGATGGGAGCAGGGACGTGCTCTCCTCAGCGCATCGAGCCGCTTCCTTGCCTTGCAATCAATTCCTCCAATTCCAACCCCCTGTTGTGACAACAAAAAGTTGTGCAAAAGCATTTCCCGCCCCTGAAAATCCATTTCTGTCCCTGTCCCTGTCCTTTTCTCATGGTTGCCTTTATTATTTATATGCTTTTCTTGTGCTGGCTTCAGTGGGGCTCTTTTCCATGCTGGTTACAAGCAGTTATCAGAGAAACACTTTGTCAAATGTTACCTGAAGCAGCAGGACTTAGAGTTTATCACTGTTTGAACAGGTATGAAATAGGCTTCTGGCCATGGGCTGGGGTGATGTCCTTCCTCGTGTCCTTGTGATGGGCAGGGGAGAACATCAAATTGAAGATGCTGAGTGCAGATAAAGGAGTCGGGGTTTGGTGGGGGTAATGGCCTTAGATGCTGAACCAGCAGCAGACATAGGGATGGCCTCCCTGCTCCTTTTAGAGCCATCATCCCCTTTTGAAGCTCCTTTCCCTGTTTCTCGAGCTTCAGGCAGTGTTTTTCTATCGTTTCCTTTTACCTCTTTAGCTTTTAATTCCCAAACGGACTGAACTTGGGCAGGGGAATGGGAACATCCTGGGAAATCTATGTCTTCATTTTCTCCCTCTGTTCCCTCACCCACCCCTTCGTATCTCCGCTAGGAATCTGCATAAAGCAGCTCCTCCACGTATCATTTATTCATCGCATTGTAGCGCGAGAGGCTCTGCCTTGTGATGGAGATGTCATTTGCAAAATAATAAGGTCCCACTTGTTCTACCACCACTCTTCCCCCAAGAGGTCATTCCCTCTAAATCACAGATCTCTTTAACCATCACCTTGTGGGTACACATGAGCCCAGCAGTTAGATTAATTTCAGCTCTTCTTCCTCGTCGCCTCCTTTGCTTTTCATTTTTAAGGTACACACAAACCAGTCAGCTCTCTTGACTGTCGGATCTCGGTTCCTAATTGGGTTGCATCAGAGGAGCTCTTTGCTTTCAGCTGCTGAGGTTTGTGCATTGTGGAGGGACATAAGGCACAGATAGCATCACATAATTAAGCTGGTATTAGGTGTTGGGAAGCACCGCTTCCCTTTTTGATCCCTTCCTGTGCTATGCACGGCATCAAACGCAGGATGAGGGAGGGCAGACGTGGAGGCTTTGATGCTACCAAGGGCTTTATTTTCCTTTATGGGGTCTTTCGTGCCACAGGTCACAGTGAAAACTATGGGGGAGAGCAGGACACTGATGTTTTGGTGTGCAGCAGGCATTTTGGGTCACCAGCAATGCAGACCCTCATGGAGTGTGCCCATGGGAACCACTTCTCCCAAGCATGAGACCACGGATCCAGCTTTTGGCCCCAGTTTGGCTCAGCCCTGCAATGGCCAAGGGAGCTGTACTGGTTTGCACTGCTGCTGGGTCATAGACTCATAGAATGGTTTGTATTGCAAGGGACCTTAAAGCTCAGCTGGTGACACCTTCCATTAGAGCAGGTTGCTCCAAGCCCCATCCAACCTGGCCTTGAACACTGCCAAGGATGGAGCAACCACAGCTTCCTTGATCCCTCCCTATATTTACAGCCCATCTGGGAATGATGCTTTTATGGGACATCTCCCTTGAGCTTTGGGCTTTGCTCCCTGTATCCACCTTGAAAACCACCTAAGGCTGAGCCAGCAGCATCCCGGGGAGCTGCTCACGTGGCTGCTTTTATATAGGGGGAAATCAGTAATAAGCCCAGGTGTAATTCTATGTCTTAAACTTTGCTCAGGCTCCAGCAACATCTTTCCAGAGGAGGGAGGAGGCTTTCAGGGAGACACCTTGCTGTTTAATAAATAAAAGAAGAGCTTCATAAAGTGTCTGGCAAGCCCATTCCTCACATAGAAATGGTACGGAATAACACGGGATGAATAATAGAAAAGGTTATTGAAAAATTCATCATTTCCAAGCGCCGGTGAAGGCCAGGCTTCCATCGGCGTTTATTTGCCTGTAGAAAAGTGATTAAAATATATATTATTGTCCTGTCTATAGGAAAATGTATTATTAAGTGGCTACTAGCATGACATTTGAAAAATCCATTTCATTCCATTTAGTGGCGGCAGTGGGAGGGGAAAAGGGGGGGTTCTTCCTCCTGCTTTTGTGCAGGGAAGGTTTTTACAGGCGTTTTAGGCAGGCCTTCAGAAAAGCAGCACTAAAATACAAAGGGAGAAGGTTTAATTATGGCCCCCTGGCTCTCAGCAGTGCCGCTCGTGCTCCGTTTCCATGCCTTTTCCCTGCAAACTGAAATGAGATTCCTTCACCTTTATTTATGGCTTTAATTGCCAAGAAAGGGAACTGAGGATGGGTGGTGGGTTTGAGCTGTATAGGGGGATAATAAGGTTTTCTCTGTGGACCTCATGGGTGATGGGCATTGGTGTTTGAGGGGTTTATGGCACTGGACATCAGGTCAACCTCAAAGGGACTTCTAAGTTGTGCCGATGGAGCTGGTGGCGTTCAGGTTGTCACTGTGGGTTCATCCCTCTTGGGTTTTGGGTGCTTTGCAATAGCATTATAAACAAGGAGTCCATGTCCTGAGTGCCATGTCCCTGGGAAGCTGGAACATGTCCATGTTCCCATGTCCTTGGGAAGTGGAGGGATTTGAGGGGTTTTAGGGGATGCTGGGTGCATCTCTTGGGCTTGATCCTTCTGCTGAGCCATCCAGGCAGCTCAGCTGTGCAAAGCTGGGTGGGAAGTCGTGCCAAGAAGTTTTCTTGACCAAATGCCAGGATTTTGGTCTAAATGCCTAAAGGATCGGGATTGAAAATAGCCTGAATTATCCCCTTGGTCTTGTTCTGCATCCCTGCTGCGTGTTGAGGATGGGTGTTTTGGGGATGGGTGGCTGTGATAGGTCAAACTTGTGGGTGAATGGTTTGCATCCATGGGATCCAGTTCCCATAGAACTCCATGTTAAAACCCCCACTTTTCCATAGGTGAAGGATACGGGTCATCCAATAGATGGGTTTGGGAAGTTTTTGTCCATGGGGAGCTCCTGTGGTGGGCAGTTTGGGCAGGGAAGTTGTGTCACGCATAGCCAGGAGCTCCTTAATCCCCAGGGAATGCATTTTATATACTGCCTATGTACACTGAATTTATCTGGGGATTAAAAGGGAAGAAGTAGACCCCTTCTCTGTTAATGTCAGCAGGGATGTGTTATTTCACGTTAGCCTGGATCCATCAGAAGCCAGGTGGAAGCTTTGCTTCCCCCCCATCATGCCTTAGATCTTGAGCTGAGTCTATATTTGCTGCGTTAATGACTCGGAGCCAATCTCCAGCTCCTCTTCAGTTTTATTCATAGATTCCATCTGGGACTGTCGGAAATAGAAAGGCAGAACCTGTAAAGAAGCCATGTGGCAGGAGAGGACATGAGGCAAAGAGCTGCTTCGAAAGGGAAAACAAGGGTTGGGATTGACTTAAGCTATTCCCCAAGCTGGATTTGCCACCTATCTTCAATTAAAACCATTTAAAAGCCCCTTTTTTTGGTGGTTTTAATGATTTTAAGGGAGCAGGGCCATAAAGCAGCTCATGAAACTCTGCTGTCAGTCATCTCTTGGGGCTACCTCCATGAATTCCTTCCATTACATGGAAAACCTCAGACCCTGCCTCTCAAATTAGGTACCTGCAAGCACCTAAACCCGAGCAGCAGCGTTGTCTGCGAGGTAGCAGTGTGCATTGTGTAGAGCTCTTTAAATCTGCATGGCAAATCAGGTTGGGAGGACAGGAATATAGAGATCTCACTGCAAAGGAGAGCTTAATGTACCCAGAAGCCGTTGATAGACTGCCTGATACCCGGCAGTCACAGCCGGATGGGCAGCCTCGTCCTCTCCTGCCTACAAAGAATGTATCTCTGAGCAGGAAAAGAGGCTTTGCCTGGGATAAAAGGGCAGTATCCAGTGATGGAGGGGCTGTAATTCACGCTGGAATTGTGAAGGATGGGGGGATGCGGAGTGCGGGAATGCAGAGGGATGAGAGCGTGGCAGCGGTGTGCGCGAGGCTCCGTGGTCAGCATGGCAAATAGCTGGCCACAACTTTTGCTGTCAGCTATCTCTCTTTCCTTATTTATTTTCCTCTTCTCCCCCCTCCCTCTTTGACAGCGTGGAGCTGAGCTCGCCTCTTCCTCCTGCTTTCCCTCCCTATTCCCAGTGCCCATCTTGGAGGATCTAAATTAAAATCTGTTATCATTTCCTGGATAATCCCTTTTGATGCCCTGAAAACAGGCAGAATCTGTCCTGCTTCAACCTTGCATGTAAGTGCTGATAGCTTTTGAACAGCTAAATGGCTTTGTATATCTCATACAAATGTCTGTCTCATCCAGGAGCTGGCAAGCACCGTGCAGTCGGCTGGGGAAGCTTTACGAGTTACAAGTGGAATTACTTGGGAGAGATGCTAAGGAGGCCAAACCTTTCACTACACGTTCCCTTGGCATCTCGTGTCTGGCAGGGATGGGCTTTGCATTGTCTTAACCTCACGGAGCAGCTAATTGGTGTCACGGTGCTGCTGCTATTTGTCAGCAGGGCTTTCCTGCATGCGACTCAATCTACGACTTGGAGCTTGCCTGGGGGTACCAGTTTAGCCCAACCTGAGCTCCTGGGGAGCTTTGTGTTGAGGAGAGCTTGTGCAAGGACTTTGTTCGTGGGCTTTGTGCGTGAAATGAGTGTTGGAGCATCTCTGCCCAATGCAGTTCCCAGCTCAGGCACTGGTTCTTATTCTCCCAGCAGAGCTGATGCTTGTGCTGAGGCTCCTGAGCTGCATCCACAGTGTGTTTAGCTCTGTTAATGCCACTTATCCCTTTCCTTACTGGCTTTTCCCATTTGCCATGGGGTTGTGGATGCTTTGCCAGACCCTTCCTCCTCTGCCTGCTTTCCCTGGGGAGCTGGTTTGTGTTCAGGGCAAAGTGAGGAGTGTACTTAGCATTAAACCTGGCTGATGGCATCTTTGAGCCGCCTCTGAGGACCTGGTGAGATCTATCAGTGCCTGCTACCTGAGAAGCTGGTAATAGTATAGTAATGGTCTGATGGCTTGAGCTGATGTAGCAGGGTACAGCTGTGACTGAGAAGCATCTTTACAGCTCTTAGCCCCAGGTGATGGGATATAAGAATGCAGCCCCCTGCTTGGGGAGCTGTGCTTAGCAGAGGGGCCTGAGGAGAGGAGATGAAGGGGGAAGAAGTCAAAGGAAAAGAGAGGCAGGGCTTGACTATGAGAAGAAAACCATAAACCAGCCCTTTTTTAGGCACAATCCCTTCTCTCCCCCCTGCAGTAGAGCTGTGCTGGGTAGCAAATGGAGCTGCATCTCATGGGTAAACTGTGGGAGCATCAGTGTGGGTGCTGGGATGGGCAGGGGCATGCTGTGAGGAGAACTGGCTGTGGTGTGGATGGGAAGGGGAAGCTGTGTGGGAAGGGGAAGCAGCCTCATGTTTAGCTCGGGAAGAGGACAGGGCACCGGGATGCTGCTGGCAGCAGCTGCAGTCATTTCTCAGAGCTGCTTCTTGTGCAGGAGCTCATCTGCCAAACAGGCTGGAGAGCCTGCAAAGAGCAGTCAAGTGGACTTAACCTTCCACCTCTGCTTGTGCTTCCTCAACAGAAACCCCAAACAAACTGATCTTGCTGAGCAAGGGCTTTATCTGCACTGAGCTGCTGGTTCAGGTGCCTCCGAGCATCCCTAGGAAGGGGGATTCATCCCTGCTTGCTCCTTCTTTCTCTCTGTCGTAATAGTGGAGGGCGTAAATTCCTTGCTTGGAGTCTGAGGATGCTGGGAGCAGTGATTTGAAGCTTGGATCCCAAAATGCACAGCCTCCTGATGTCGCTGTGCTAAAGGGACTGATGCTGTTGCATTGGGCGCTGATGTGCTGAGTTGCTTCTGTCCTCTGCATCCTCACGGCCACCACCTCCTTCCCACTGGTTTAGTCCCCACTTCCCATTCCCCTGTGCTGAATCCAGAGGAAAAGAAAAAGCACTTTCCCCCTCCCTTTAATGAACTCAGCATTAATTGCTTGTGCCAAATGCTTGTGCTCCCCAGCTAAGGAAATCAAACAGGGCTCCCCAGGGAGTCAGCACTCATCCATTAACACAGTAATTCTGGACCTCTCACCCAGGCATTTGTTGCCTCTTGCCCTTGTGCACTCGTTAGAGCTTTGGCCTTTACATCATTTCTAGGCAAAACCCACAAGCCAACCACAAAACCAACCCTTTCCAGCCACCTTCCCTTCGCCCTCCTCATTCCGAGAGATGCTGAGCTGCATCCAGGCCATTATTTGCCTTCAGTAATGGAAATAGAGCTCCTCTTCCTCCAGAGACAACTCCTTTTCCCCATGGACATGAGAAAACCAATCCCCAAAAAGTGACTCGAGAGCATTTGATTTGGATCCAAGTGGTAATTTCAGGTTGCTCCTTATTCATGGGCTTGGAATAGTTTCTCGCCTGCGTGGTTTCGGTGGGCTGCTGGGAAATCAGAGGAAAACTGGCAGATCCCGAGGGATTTGCAAGGGCTGTTGGTGTGTTGAATGCAGGAGGTCAGGGCTGGCTGCTGTTTGCTGCTCCCTCTGTTTTAAGCAGTTAGTTAGCAGGGATGTGTGCTGAAGGAGGGTGCTTTTATTAGGAAGGCGGATGGATGCAGCATCCCTTCATGAAGAGCTCAATCAGATCCAGGTTTTCGGCATAAAAGCTGCTTTTTTCAGCTGCTCTAATGAAAGATCTCACCTCTCCCCCCCCCAGCCTTGCTGCTTCATCAGTGCTGTAATGGGAATGCTGTGAAAATCACCCACAGGAATGAGGAGCTGGTGAAATGCAGCATCTCCAGGGCAGGCTGGGAGAGGAGGCGATGCCCTGAGAGACAGGAGCTGAAGTGATGCTGCTTGGATGATGAAATCACAGAATCCCAGACTGGTTTGAGTTGGAAGGGACCTTAAAGCTCATCCAATTCCAACCCCTTCCACAGGCAGGGACACCTTCCACTAGAGCAGCTTGCTCCAAACTTGGCTAGTTTCCCCGTGCCTCAGTTTCCCCATCAGTAAAACAAGAGCAAGGAAATCTCCTCCCTGGTGAGATGCATATGGGGAATGCTAGAGGATGGTTACAGATTGCTGTGGTGGCAGTGAGGATGAAAACAGGCGTGGGTTTAAAACACTGGGAATTAGTGGTGGCGTGGGTTTGGTACGGGATCTGCTTTGCCTTTCGCAGTGTAGCTGTTCACTTGAGTGCTTCCTTACAACTGAACTCACTCAGTGCACAGGCTCTGCTGAAGCACATTGAACTCAGAGCTCTTTCAGACAGGGGCTCTCTCATCTCTCAAGCTCCAGCACAATTAAATAGACCCTAACGACGTGTCAGGCGGCGCGGGGATGCGAGCGCGGTGGCAGCGTCTCCCTGCAGAGCCTGCTATGGAGAATGCAATGAATAATCACCCCCGTCCTCTCCCCACATAGGAATAGTCTGGTAAATAAATAAATGCCATTTTTTCATTTCATTAGATATTTCCTCCTTTCCCCCCCCTTCTCCTCTTTCCATTTGCCATCAAAGCTCTCCCTCTGGTGAGCAATTTCCAGGCAGCGTGACACTTAGCAGCTCAGAGAAAGGATCTGCTGTAGTTGATGCGTTGCTCATCTTGTCATTGTCCCACGTTCCAGGATGGAAGAGACTGGAATTCTCCTCCCCTGACTGGTTTCTGCTTGCCATGATCCTCCTGCCCACCATGTTCTCCTGGAGCTGGTACCATTTGTATCCATGAGTTTCTGCCTCATTGATAGAATCAGAGAATGGGTTGGGAAGAAAGGACCTTAAGATCACTCAGTTCCAACCCCGTGCCGTGGACAGGGATACCTTCCAGTGGACCAGGTTGCTCCAAGTCCCATCCAACCTGGCCTTGAACACTGCTAAGGGTGAAGCATTTATACTTATTAAGAGAGGGAAGGAAACCATATGTGCTTGTATCTATTAGATGTTAGAAGAGGTCCAGGTGGTGGGTATCGGTATAGGGATGGATGCAGAAGAGCAGGAGCTAAGGAGAGGTGATGCCAGGGGCATCCTGCAGGAACCAGGATGAATGGCTCCAGCATCCTTCAAGCAAACTGTATCTCAGGGCACTTTCTGGAGTTCAATGACACAAGAAGGTGGGTAATAGATGGTGTAAATCGCCAGGAAGGAGCAGCACAAAGATATGGCAGGAGGAATAAATTGAGCCCTTCCATCACAAAGCCAATAATGGGGCCAGGGGGGACGGGGAGGTGGAGACAAGGGAGAGGATATGTATTTTCAGATGAGGTATGAAAGCAGTGGAGAATCAATGACTAGAGCATAAAGCACCTCATGCGGATCACTAATATATACACAGCCCTTGCCAAGTGCCCTCAGATCTTCAGCCACTGTTTAAAGTGATGCAGCGTGTGCCTGGCTCATGGCACCAGGCTCCTGTGCTCCCTTTGCAGGTCTTTGGTTTGGTTTGGCTTCTTTAAGAGATGCTGAGAGCTTTTGAAATAGGTCTCCTTAAGCTGGGTCTAATTTTCCACCCTTTAGCTGGGTCTTCAAGGCCAGGCTTGCTGCCTCATCCAGGAGATGCTGTGAACCTTATGTAGGCAACAGGGGTTAGCGCCAAGGCTCCAAAGGAGGACAGTGTCAGGCATCAGGCTGGAAATGAGATGTTAAATTGTAGAATCCCAAGCAGGTTTGGGTTGAAAAGGACCTTAAAGCTCATCTCAGTCTCCCCTCTGGCAGGTTAAAGCCATTCCCCTTGTCCTGTCCCTACAGGCCCTTGTCCAA
>JANHGB010017701.1:0-10530 GCA_026283785.1 Coracopsis vasa | reverse complement strand
TCTGAACCCATCACCCCTTGTCCTATCACTACAGTCCCTGATGAAGAGCCCCTCTCCAACATCCTTGTAGCCCCCTTCTTATATTGGAAGGTCTCCACCTCAGTGGGTATATCCATCTGCTTCCATGGACCCCATCCATGCCCACTGTCCCAAACCAAGGCAATATGTGGGATTTGGGGCCTTGAGTGTAATTGTTGGAACACAGGGAGCCAGTTTGAGGTCTGTGCAGGTGGTTTGTGGTGCTTCCACTTTGCCATTCCAAAGCGTGTCATTCAAACGCCTGGTCCTTTATGGCTTGCTTTGTTTCTGAGGGCTTCAACTCATTCCCAGGGAGAAGTTTAGTCTTGGCAAAATGCCACTTTGCCCAGGAAAGCCATTTCCATCAGCAGCCTCCTTGGTGCTTTATTGCCTATCCTCCAGGCTCAGCGAGCTTTAAAGTCCTCATCTCCCATCATCTCTTCTATCCTAATGTCTTTGCTGTGAACTGTGACCTGTCCCTTCCTAGCAGGACCTGGTGGCCTTTCAGAATGGTCTCTAGGAGCAGGGCTGGACACTCGTGCTCTGTGTGCTGAATAGGAGATAGGCACTTTAGCATCTGTAGGAGCAGGAATAACTGGCTGCTCTGCTTGCTGAGTGTTGTAACTGGGTCTGTGCTGCTCCAGGTTGTATTTATCTACTTAAAATGGTCTCAGGAGAGGAAGCATCTTGGTTTGGAAGTCATTGCTCTTGTGCTTGGTGCTGCAGATGCAGGAGGCATCCTTTAGCCATCAGCATCCTCCAGCCCTGTAAAGCCAGGGGTATGTTCTTCTCTTCCTGGGGGCTGCAGCAGCATGGGGGAAGCAGGGTCCATCACAGAGCCTGGGATGGGGATAGTGTGTTTTTGGCTGTCATAACCTGTTGTGTATCATTGGTGAGAGCATCATTGTGCTTGCTAAGTTGCATAAAGGTAGGGGGAAAGCAGCCAGCTGCAAGTGAAGCAGCTTTCCTGAACCCATCCCCATACCTTCACCCTGATGGGTGATGGAAAATCCCCCTCTGGTCCCCCACTGATGCATCTCTGCTGCTTAGGCACCCTCCAAAACAAAGCCACTACATCCCACCCTCGAACTTCTGCATCTATGAGGGGAGAGAGGGAGGAAAAGCACCACAAACCACCCCAGGTTGTTTTGAATCACAGATCTGTTTGCAAACGAGCTTGGGTGAAGAAGGGCATGCTTGGTAAATCCTATTTCACTTCCCCAATGAGCTGAGAAACTCTTGGATAATGGGTTATGAGTTGTAGATCGGTTTGATTGCATTGTTGCAAAGTGGGAATTGTTTTGCAACATAGATTCTTAATCACTGAGGCATCTGTGATTGAATGCGTCGAAAATTGGTGGGAATTGGAAGTTAACTATGGTGCAGACGGCTTATTCTTGTGTATAATTACAAATAAATTCTAATAACTCTTCCTAGAAAAGGCTGCCAAGAGGAAGTTTCCAACCTTGTCCTCTCCTCAGCCCCTCTTTCTCCATCAGCACAAATCCTCCCCCCTTCTCCCTTTCTGTGCCTTTTCTTTTCCAGCCTATAGAGCTGGGAAATACAAATCCAATCTCTGCATGTCACTCCCTGCATCATCAGCTGCGAACTAGCTAACTTGCAAATAGTTCTTGTCATAACACCCGGGGCTGGGAGCTGCACAAGGAGCTAGAGGAGGTGTTTGCTTGTGTAATTGCACAGTGGGGTAAGGTGCAAGTATAAAGTCATAGAATCATTGAATGAACCAGGTTGGAAATGGCCTTTAGGATCATCAACTCCAACCGTTTCTGCCAAGACCACCACTAACCCATGTCACAAAAGGAGCATCACCCCTCCTGCAGGTTTTGGGCATGGTCACTCATAGCTTAGAATGATTTCACTTGGTCTGCAACCAAGTACAGATGTGCTTGGCCATCGCTGAGGTGTCTGCTCAATGTGTAAATGAGTTCACACATGGAGGTGATGGAGAGAGTGCCAAATATGTGAGTTCTCTGGAGTGTTTTGCAGTGTTCATGGGCTGCTTGATGATGGAGCAGAGGTCAGCTGCAAATCCTACTGGCTGTCATCTAATTCAGGATCCCAGGGATGTGTGGGATTGAAAATTAACTAAATTAAGCCTCATACAGGGGGAATTTTATCGCCATAATGAAGTTTTAGTAGGGATACAGTCACCCTGTGAGACCTTCTGCCCTAGCTTATTATGGAGGCTGAGTTTAGCAGACCTCAGGAAGAGCTGTCTACTCCAAAGAGTAACATCATATGGTACGGTATGGTGTGGAGGAGGAACCTTTGACAATGTGGTTCCTGCAACGCTCATGGGATACCAACGGGTTACCCAGGCCTCATGGTACTATATAGCCTTTTAGGCTGTCTATCTACATTGACTAGACCTCTACTATCCCAATAGGTGTCTTCTCCATCCTTATCTGTCCTGTGTACATCCTTAGGATTGTAATGCACTTGGCTTGCTGTTTCCCCTTGCAGCCACCTCCATGGCTGGGCTTCTCATGCTCTGAGAATTTGGAGGTTAGTGATGATGATGATGCTCACACAAGGTCCTGCCTCACCATTTTATGCAGACCACAGAGGTGCAAATCAAATGGTACCCTGCTTTTTGCAAGCCTGTGGCAGGCTGCTGGGGGTTATTCTTCATGGGATGAGAGGTCAGGTTTGCTTGACAAAGAGAAGGGACTTTCTTTTTCTTCTTTTGCAGTGCTTGAGCTATTTATACTCCTATCTCCACCCTCATGATGGGATGAGGCAGTCAATAGGGTGCTTTTATGGCCTCATTTCAGAGAGGGCTTTGCAGAAGTTGAAGAGATGGGTTATTATTAAGTCCTCGTCATGTAAAAGATGCTTTGAAGCCAAACCTGGACCCGCTCATGGTCTCGACCACCAAAGAAGAGAGGGCAGGGCAGTACCCAAGGATGGGGAAGAGAAAAGAAAGCTTTTTATTGTGTATTGACTCTCCTTTTGTTCCTTGGGAATAGCAGATTGGGCTCTCCTTTGGTACCCAGATAACTTTGGGCAATGCCACCTCCTTTTGGAAGAGCACCATGACTTTTAAAGGAGACAATAGCTGTTTAAAGCTGGGTTAATTATGTAGGCCTTTATCATTGCTTAATGATACCATCCGCATCTGGCATTTGACATCTGTGGGGAAAGCATCGGCAATGAAACGAAGCAAGCAGCGGACCGAAACTCAACCTGAGCTTGGCGACGGCTTTGCTTGTATTAGAAGAGTTGCACAAAATCAAGTCAATTGGGTTTAAATCCATTTATTTAAAATGGTGCAAACTCTCCTACAGACAGAACGAGTTTAACCTTTGCTTAAATTGATTTTGCTTGTGACAGTAAATTACCAAGTGAGACTGAGCTGATTTAATGGAGGGTTAAGCCTGTTTAAGTGTGTCCATCTTCAGGGTTTTCATTGGTTTGGAGAGTGAGGATGGGCCAGAAACTGGGAGCTCATGAGGGACTGGGGGAAACTTGAGTTTCCTTTCTTGTTCTGCCGCAGATGCTGGGAAATTCCCATCTCTGGGCCTCAGTTTCCTCTGTGTGATGGGGAATGATGGAATTTTCCTGGTTTGTCAGTGTGGTGTTGCCTTGGGGGTGAGAAATGAGCACCCTAGGGTTTGCCTGTCCTGAAAACAGGAGCTGGGTTACTAACTCCACAAAAAGTAATAGTAAAGTAGCTGTGTGAGTTTGAGTTGTTCAGGCTAAGCCAGGGTCATAGTTTGCTTTGTGGGATGGAAAAGGAGATGTTTTCTAACATGAGGTCTAAACCCCAGCCCTGCGCGCTGTCAGCATCCCTCTTCCACACATCAGATGCTGTATTTGAGACCACACTGAAGCATCTCCTCCAGGATGGGGAGGGCTGCATACTCCTCAGTCATACATGCCTTTTGCATGACATTTGTATGGAGGGATGCTGCTGGGGATGCACCAGCATCCTCAAGGCTCACCAGTGTTAAGCCTTGGTCATGAGCTTAAGGATAAGGCTGTTTTCCGACATGCTGGAGTTGCTCAGACCTGGTTTTGGAAGCAGAGGAGCCTCAGTCCACCTGAACAAGTGTTTTTCAGCGGATAGCAAATGTGCTGTGTTACTTGTCTGGGAGTGATGTGATTTGAATTAATCAAAATGCTCAACTGCAGGAGGTAAAGAAAGAAGAGGGGGGGTCTAGATTGATGGGAGAAATGGAGTGGTGATAACTGTGTTTTAATCCAGTAGCTGAGGGCTTAGAGCAGCCTCTTGGGAATCAATCCTCCTTTTTGCCTGGGGAATTCGGACCTACAGCTCATATTGAAGGACGGTGGTGGATGGGAGATGCTGGGTTGCTCTCCTGCTTGGAGCTCTCTGCTTTGTATACCAATAGGTATTTATTAATTAGGAATCCAAGTGGCTCCCTCATTCAGAGGTTAGGTTACTCACTAGGGAAGCCCCGGTCCCTATTCTCATTAAGGTTTAATTATACAAAGTAAAATATCATCAACAGGAGGGAGCAACCCCCCCTGAATACTATATGAGGGGGTGGCTGGTGATATGCTGGCAAACATGGCTTTGGGTCCCTAAGGATGAGGGAAGCTGAATGGTTCCCATGTGGAGCAGAGGGTCTTGGCCATGGGCATCTTTTCACTTCATCCCCTTGATAAGCTGCAGTGAGAATTTGGGGTATCCAGCCTGCAGTGGAGGGGGGGCTGTAGGACAGTGCTAATGCCATGGAGGGAAGCTGATGCCTGAGTTAAAACCAGGAATGGTTATGGGATGAATGGGAAACGACCCAAGGCTGCTGTTAGCTGAAATACCCATCTGTATATATAACCCAGGATAATGAGTAGCAGCGGGGCAGTAACCACTTGAGGTTTGGAGCATCTTCTGCCCAGGCGATGGAGAGGAAGGATGGAGCTGTCCCTTGGAGGGTCCAACATAAGGACTTATCCTTAAGGGGGGAATTTAGAGGATGGGAGGAATTCTGTGTACATGGGTGGCTTTATTTCGAACTGGAGAGATGGTGCTTGGCGAGTGAAAGCATCTGACTGTAGGCACCCAAAGCCCTCGCTGCCTGCAGCCCTTCTCTCCATTGGATCTCCGGGTCTTTCACCACAGCAGGCAGCTTGATCCTGGTTTTTACAGCATGGAAACTGAGGCAAAGAGCTAGAAAACGCTTTTACTGGCAAGATAAAGACAAGTTTCTTCCTTTCCCACTTGCTTTGCTCACCAGAGTGCGGGTTTCATTCGCAGGGTGGACAGTGCAGAGGCAAAGGGGCACCGCAGGCTCGGCCTTGCTGGGAGGAAGAGAAGAGATGCTTTAATGAGTTCACGTTTTGGAAGTGCTCTCGACTCTTCAGGTGAAAGTTACTCTCCAGGAGAAGTGCAAGGAGCGCTGATTTGCATTCTTATTGCTGGCAATATCCATAGGGAGAGAATGTCAGAACAGCTGTTATGTCAAATTACCTTCCTCCAGGAACAGGGGATTTTATCTGTCATCTCGTGGAGGGCAGAGGCACTCGCGCCCCTTGGGGGAAGCCTGGCTTTGCATATATTTTGCATCTCTTGCTTTGTGAAACGACTTCTCCTAACCCAGAGTGCTGCAGGAGAGGGGTTTAGGTGAGGCAGCAGGTTGAGGGATGGAGCAGAGCAAAGGGGATGCTCACCCCCCATCACTCACCGCGGATGATACCCAGCTGCTTCCCCATCCTGCTGCAGCGGCTCGGTGTGTCCTGCTTTTATTACAGCCTTTGGATAGAATCACTCCTTAATTAACTCAAGTGATGGCTTTATTTCTGGGAGCTCATTTCCAAGGGCTTAGTTTTATTTCCTACACAAAATGAATATTTTAGGGGGTTTCTGCTCAGATCCACGGAACAGGAGCGGGGAGGGAGGGGGAGAAGAGGAGGAAGCTGAGTCAGCGCAGCTCCTCGCACCGCAACGTTTCTGCTGCCGTCTGTGTTTTCCCAAGCAGCCATCAAGTTGTAGTGATCATTTGCAGGGAGGAAAACATAAAAATAAACCCAAGCATGGATCAAGATCATTAAAAGGCTCCATCTGGACCCTGCGCTGAGGAGGGATGAAGGCAGCAGCATTCGGCCCTGTCTGGCCTCTGTTCTGCCCATCACAACCAAGCTGTTGTTAGGTTTAGGCAAGATTTTGGGGTTGTAAATGCTCTTCGTGCCTCTTGGCACAAAGTGAAGTGTGGGGGGATGCTGAGGGCAGATTTAGTGCCTCTGGACTCTCTGTGTTCACGTGTTGGAGCAGGGGTTGTCCTTTGGCTGCTACGATGCAAGGGCTGTGATGCTGAAGCTGCTCAGGAGCAAAATGTGCTCCTTATCCTTACCCTGCCATGAGCCCCTTTGGTAGCTCTGCCCTCCCCTCTTGCATAGCTCAGGCTCCTCTGGTGCATTGTAAAGCTCCAGGCTGGGAGTGGAGATTCAGCCCCAACAGTGATGTGTTGTGCCTCAGTTTCCCCTTCATAGGATCCTAGAATGGCTTGCATTGGAAGGGACCTTAAGGCTGATTTAGTTCCAACCCCTCTATGAAGTCATGCTGATGCCTTTTCTTGAGGTGCTTTGGAACTTCTCAAGGACCTTAGGAGAGCAAGGTGCTTGTGGTGTTGTCCACGCGAGTGGCTCCAGCTTGTCCATGCCTTTTGCTTAGGCAGAAGCTTGGATCAGATCTAAGCCAAGTTGCATCCGATGGGAATCTCTCCCTTCCCCGGCTGCCAGTCCCATGTGCTACTCAGCCCTAAGCTGCTCAGTGGGTTTAGGTCTCTAAATAAGCTTTGGATGGGACAGGGCAGCCCAGGGAGAGGGCCATGAGTAGATCTGGGTGTCCCCAGCTAAGTGAGTCAGGCAGCCCTTAAATAGCCACAGGTCAGGTGATTTAGATGTCCACAACTGGTGTTTCAAGCACTTTGGGATTAGATCACTTCCCCCAAATCCCACTTTATGGCCAAGCCTGGAAGCTGGGACTCAGTCCTTCAAAGCTTGGGACATCCATACTGTGGTCCCCATCCCAGTTAGACATTGCCTGCATCCATGCTGATGGTACCCAGGGATGCGACTGTGCCCTGTGCCCGCGGGTCAGGCAGTGTTAAGTGTTGTGTGGTATTAATTGTAATGGCTGGATCCCACTCGCAAGCTTTGATACCTAATTCCTTTGCTGTGCTATCGTTCCCGTGCTCCAAACATAGTCTGGGAGCAAGTTAAATGCTGGAAGTGAGGCAGAGGGACGCTGGGAGATATTAAATGTCTATAGCCTTTCAGAGGCTCCATAATTCATAATCCTGAAACGCACAGGCTGATAATTGCCCTAATCACTGGAGAAACATGGCCAAAACGTACTGAAATAAGCCATAAAACTCATTACAAGATAACAAGATTCTATCTATTCTCAGAGGTCGCGTTAAAGCTCGGCAGGTCAGGGAGTTAATCACCTCCTCCAGCAGAAGCAACACCGATAAGCAGCAGCGTGGGGCACAGCCTGCCTTGCCCTGGGTCTTGCCCTATGGTACCCGCTCTGCTTTGGAGAGGGATGTGAAGAAACGAGGTACAAGTAGGTTGGGAAGCTGCTGTGTGGTTGCTGGCGTTTGGCTTTAAAGGGAAAGAAGTGTTTTCCATGGGATGGCTGAGTTTTCCCATCTCATCCAGAGAAGCAGCAGCGCTTCCATCGCTGTCTGCTGCAGCCCCATGCTGTTGTAGGACCTTTGGGTTTTCTCCTACTTCATGCAAGCAACTGAGCCTTGGCAAAACTCACTTTGAAGAAGGGCTCTCTCTGCAAGGTTTTGTGCAGGGTGTGATGCTGTGTGCCCTGTTCTTCAGGGGACTGGGATTTAGGATGCTTTCCTCTCCATCATCATTCCCAGTGTGTATCGGCTTTGCTCCAGCCTGGCTCTGTGCTGCATTAGATCTAGTCAGGGGGACTTCAAGTGTCTCCAACCATTGCCTGGGGGCACCTGCTTTGGGAAATGTCCCTGTTATGGGCCTGGATGAGCTCATGCTCCTCGGAGGGGACAAGGAAGCAGCTCCAGGGGCTCTCCCATTACAGCGCCGCCGGCAGCTGGCTCCCCACTGGATTTGTAGTGATGGATACCGGGCACGCAGCTAATCCATAATCCTTGGTAAATGCTGCTGATGAGTCAGTGCTCATTTAACATGAAATAGCCCTCCTGTGAAATCCATCTCCTTGGATTTAGCAGAGCTGCTTGTTGACTAAATATTAATTGGTTATTAAAAGTATCGGTGAGGGGGAGGAAATGAGACGTTTCCCCAGGGCTGTGGCTTGTTCTGCCTCCCTTGCATGTGCCCTTCCATGTCCCCTTTATGCAGGGACCCCTGTTCCTTCAATGCCTGAGCCCTTCCTGCTTTGATATCATAAATCATAGAGTGAGTTGTGTTGGAAGGGACCTTAAAGCTCATCCAGTTTCAACCCCTGCCATGGGCAGGGACACCTTCCACTAGAACAGGCTGCTCCAAGCCCCTGTGTCCAACCTGGCCTTGAACACTGCCAGGCCAAGAATCTTTTATCCTCCTTTCATTTACCACCTGTAGCCTTGAGGGAACTGCAGGGAAGGGAACTGAGGTTCCCAGGTACAACACTCCTTCTCCTTCAGCCTTGGAGGAGACAAGTACAAGAGGGAACAAAGGCAAGGGTTGGTACATGTGACAGCAGGGGCTGGGAGGAGGGAAAGTGGGGTAGTGAATTGTCTTCTGGTGTCTTCCAAATCCTGCTGTAGCTGCAGATGGGGCTTCTGGAGGGAGCATGGAGTTTGATGGGAAGCAAGGGGACCATGAGAGAGACCTTCCCCTTCATCACTGTGGGGGATTGCCAGGAGGGGCTGAGGACCAAAGCATCTTCTCTCCTGATGGGCAGTGTGGGGCTTCTGGTGGGAGCTGGGAGTTTGATGGGAAACAAGGGGACCATGAGAGTGGGACCTTGCCCTCCATCACTGTGGGGGATTGCCAGGTCTAGAAGGGGCTGAGGACCAAAGCATCTTCTCTCCTGATGGGCAGTGTGGGGCTTGAAGGAGACCGTAGACTCTGGGGTTTATTTAGATGTTGGGAAAATGGGCTGTTGCTTGAAGATTAGTAATAATTCTCCCTAAGGAATGATGCAGCATCCTTCTGCATTTCTGCTTGGGGAGGATCCATTTGCTGTGGCTGGAAAGGAGCATTTTAAGCAGAGAACTGGGAGAAATATGTATACCCAGTGTGAACCTCAGGTGTTCATAGGGAGGGTGGTCAGTGGCAGCCTGGCTCTGCTCTTGTGCCAATCAGAGCATCGCCACTAGAGCATCCCGGAGTGATTTGCAGTGATTTCCTTGTGGATAAGCTGCAAGGGCAGGATTTTAACCAGGAAAATGATGTCAGTTGGAAAAACCACATCCTTTTTTTTTTTCCATGAGAAACGAATAAAAGGAATGCTTTTTGTGTGCTTGCTTTGCCCTGTGTCCTGCTGGGTGACAGAAGCAACAGTTTAAAGCCGTCATGCATCTTTCTGTCCCCTAATCCTCTCTCCTGCTTCATAAGGGATGGCAGGGAGCCCCGTGGGTCCTGCAAATGAAGATCCCCACAGGTGCAGAACGTGTTGCTTTGCCCAGTGTGAAAAATCAATACATATGCTCGCTGTGAAATAAACCCAAGCCCACAATACACAGAGAAACTTGCTACAAAGCAGGGAGGAGGGAGAGCAAGAGCTCCTCTCAAAGGAATAGCTGTTGGAGAGGGAGGCCTTAGAAAAGCAATCATAAAGCAAAGCTCTTTGCTGGGGAAGTAAAATAGAATCAGAGTGGGGGATAGTGCAGGCACCTGGTGGGAGGACAGATACCTGGTGGGAAGGTTTGGATACTCCCTCTGGCTTTCCAGAAGGGTTTAGCTCGTGTTCCCACTCAAGCTTTGCAGCCGGGAGTGGAGTTGGTCAAGGAAAGGGGGCTGTGGTCCCTCTCCGCATCCCCGGAGCATCCCTGCAGCCGGGCTTTAAGGATGCTGGGCATTTTCCCCAGCTTTGGTGGGACTCTGTCCCCATCTAGCGATGGCTGGGCTGTGCCTGGCACTGCTGCAGCCTCCGCTTGTGCAGAAGGGCTTCGTATTTTAGCCTGGATCGTTTCAACTCCATGGGAAGAAGCTGAATTCAACCCTTGTTTGGCTGCACTGGACCATCAGAAGGCAGTGTTAAACTCACCACAGTGACTTCTGCTGTTGAAGCTGAAAGGGAGAGAGCCCCCTTGGAGTGGAAGGGGATGAGGAGCAGGCAGGGTGTTCCCAGCCCTGGTGTCATAATGGTGTTAGAAAGAGCAACAGGTAATTCATTAGGGTGGGCTTCACTTGCCCTGCTCCAGGTTGGGGCTGCAGAGCAATCAGGGCATCCTCTGAGCAGGCAGGCAGGAAAGAAAGGGAGAGGGGTTTATCATAGACTCACAGAGCGGTTTGGGTTGGAAGGGACCTTAAAGCTCATCCAGTTCCAAGGGCAGGGACACCTTCCACTAGAGCAGGTTGCTCCAAGCCCCTGTGTCCAAC
>JANHGB010017697.1:0-12321 GCA_026283785.1 Coracopsis vasa | reverse complement strand
CATCAACTTAAATAGAAGTCACGAATAGAATCTATCCTTCCTGTTAGGTAGATCCTGCCTTGAACGTACAAATGGCAAGTACAGCCAGAAGAGAAGAGGATGCAGGCACTGTGCAACAACTGCTATTAAATACTAGTGGCACAAGAATTGAGCCCTGTACTTGATGCACAGTGCAAGAGCTCCCTCTCACCCCTGAAACAGGATATACAATCATATCTGCCATTCTGGCAAGACACAAGTTTCCACCTTGCTCTTCATCCTCCTTGACGAGTTTGTGACAATAGAGCTGCCACTGCCACACAAAAGTAAATGTGGCCAAGATTTGGTCAAGCTTCGACTCAGCTATCTGGATGAAGTTACAGTTCTGAACCCAACACTCCTGTCTAAGCTCTGCTACTATGCCTGCTGCTTCACCAGCTCAGAACATCACTCTACCCTCAGCCAACCATTCCTACACATTACCACACAACTTTGTTGCCCTTCTCCCAGCCTCGCAAGAACCCCTGAACAGTAATTTATTGTTTTACATAAGTTATTATGTTTTGCAGCTTTTAAGAAATAACTGACTTGCACAAGGACTTAAAAGTTAAAACCTCAAAAATACAAAGCTAGAGAAAAAACCAGCCATAAACCCAGAACCAAATACTGCCACATAAATTGGTTTATTTTTACACCCTGGTAGCTCCCAGGAATTTTCAGTAACAGATCAAATTAATTGTTTTGAAGGGCAAAGACAACATGGTAAATATAACACCAAACACACGACAGAGGTCACAGTAAGATGAGTCTAAAACACATTTTAGAACATAATGAATACACATTTCCACTGTGTAACTACCTTTCACAAGGTAAGTTCACAGATTAATTTTAAGTAAAACAAAATGGGAGAATTTGAAGGTTTACATGCCAGGAAGTTTGCATGTCATTTCCTTCAGAATACATAAATGATAAGTAGTTTTTACCATCTTATCCCTTTTAAATAAGGCCTTTTAAGAACAGCCTTTCATCTAAATCAACTTCCACTCTCTTGTTGCAGGAATCACCTGCAAAGCGTATCTACACTTTAAGCTAAAAGGTGACATTTTTTGTTGGGTTTTCAGGTATGTTGGCACTCCCAGCATCTGATATATTCAGTATTCAATTCAGAACGTAACAAATAATTTTAAGCAGAAACAGAACCTCCCATATACTCTTCCCAAGAGTGGAGAAGCTGCAGCAGAAGTTGACTTCCTTCTACTGCACTCTCCAGACAAATGGGGATTCTAATGTCCCCCACAGCAGCTACCAGTGAGGATTAATATTACAAGAACAGTAATATGAAGAGACATGGAAGTTAGCAGGCACCTGCTTATCTCCTATCAGCTATCGTACCTGAAGAGGGAATTCTGTGTTGGGTTTGAATTTGTGACCTGCTAACAAACAACTTTTATACTCCTTTATCATCACCTCTCTTTGCCATGATCCTCTCAATGGGTTGAAAGGAAAGAGCTCTGAATTTTCCGTGCACCAGACAACTGGCTTCCAAGTACAAGATATCCATGGCAGAAAAACCCCAAAGCATTACAAAACTTTCAGTAACATCTCTCTTATAGCATAAACTATGGCAGGCATTAAATTCCAGCTGCAAAAGAATTACATTGCTTCCCATGACCCAAGATTTGTACACATTGCTTCTAAGCAGCATTACAGATAACAGTCAGGACACCAACAGCTTTCTTTTCCAGAAATTTCAATTCATTGTTATCTCATTATTCAGGGAGCAGGCAGTCAGCTTATGCCTGACCACAGAGCCTCACCTAGCTTTTTAAATCAAGGAAATCTATAGTGTTTGCATTCCTATTCAGAGTAAGCCCTTCAAAAAAAGGATTGCAGAATTTCCTATTTTTATGGGCAACAAAAGCCATACCTGCAAAACTTTCACTCTAAGCTAGTATCAATTTGATATTTCTTTCAGATGTCAACTTTCAAAACATGGATTTAAAGTAGTTGTGGATTTATTTAATAATGTAGATTTCATCATCATCCCGTTTTAAAATAGGACTGGAAAACTCAACAAGCAGCATCTGTCAAAAATCACGTGTTTACAGCATAGTCTCTTGGCACATTCTGACTGGAATATTATAATGTCTATCATCTTCAGTTATGAGAGTCACCACAGGCCAGTCCTCCTCTGGGTCATTGGGATAAAGCGTGATGAATTCATCAGTACTATATTTATACAGCCGATACACTTGGATGGTATACTGCAGAGCATAAGCAAGGAGAAACATTTCCACCTACATTGGAAAAAAGCAGAAATACGATGTGTAAAATTGCACATATTCTTTACAAGATTTTTCTCTAGAAACAGTAAACTAATACCCATCAGATCTATTTTTTCAAAGAAAAAAAAAAATTAAGTAAGAGTATAGCTCTAGTTCAGTATCTTGATCATATACCTGTAAGACGCCATACCTTTAATATGAAGCTCTGAGACCCAATGGCATAGTAGGATATTAGTCCTAAAGAAAAGCTACTTTACACAGAGAATCCCGCTTCACTACTGTCACAAACAGGCGGAAACACATTCTTCTCATATCACAGAGAATCCCACTTCCCTACTGCCACAAACAGGCAGAAAGACATTCTCTCACATCACTATTCATCCTGTTAATTCACTAAACCAGACAAGAACAAGTTGCAGGCAACAATCCTTTCCCTTTTATAGGCTACTCTGAACTCTCTATCCAAATAAAAACCAGATGGGAAGTCCTTATAAAGCCTGTTGATATCAGAAGGAATTCAAAAGAAGCTGGAAAATAGTCTACCTTGTCTGCTATAGTGGCAAGTGTATCCCGTTACAAATAACAATTTAAAAAGAGTAGCACTAAAATAAATAAATCTAGTCAGCACAAAACACACAGACAACATTACTTATTGACTAAATGGGGCAGCAAAAAAGTCAATCAAGAATGGGTTACTTATTTAACAGTAACAGCAATCTGTGTTATCTATACTACAGTCATTGGATTTTTAAGCCAATAAACAGAAACAAAACATAATACTTCCACGTTTCTAGTGTCTGCAATTAAGTAGTGAATTTAACTTCAGTACCACACTTGTAACATCCTCAATGGGATTTTCTAAAATAGATGTTTCTAAAATCTTTCAGGCTATTCAGCTCATTAACCACTACATTTTAGTTTGGGGTTTTTTTTGTAACATGTATACCATTTCTGCAATGTATAAGGCAGTAACTGTCATTAATTTATCAGAATTCACCAAGTTCATGTACTACACTCCATCTTCTCTTCATAATTTGGGTATTAGCTTTTATCATTATATTTTTTAAAAAGCTAATGACTGAGACTATGTTACTATTAATAGAATATCACACGTCCAAAGGATGTATCTAAGTGTCCGTTGTGAGACAAAAATCAGTGTTTAAAAGGAAGGCCTCTACAAACTATTACAACAAACTAGTGGTTCTACTATGTTTTTCCAACAAAAGACCAGACAGTACAACATTAAGTTTTGCCAGACCAACGAAAGTTTGGCGATTTCTTAAACCACTTGAAACTAAAATCTCCAAACCAAGAAAATAATAGTGTAAGAACAATTTCTCCTTACTTGTTCGAGGCCTCCACTGTGACCGATATGATTCAAGTGATTATGCATTAACTGACAAGGGTTGCTAGATGTATCCCGTGCAAACAGTAACCATGAGAAGACAGGAACTCTCCTTCCATTTTTATCATCATTGTATAATTCAATGGCAGTGTTGAGCATCAAAAACTTCAGTGCTTCATAAAGACTGTATTCCTCCTCTTCATTTTTAAACAATTTATCACAAGCTTCTTGTTTCTCAATAGGACCCTTGATTTCACTTATATTCTTCCACTATAAAAAAATAAAAGTAACACACACAACATGTATCAACAGCAATCACTGTGCAAGAGCTGCAAAAAGCTGCTTGTGAATTGTCATATGTTCAGCACAGGCACTTTGAATTTAACTTATGAAAGGCTTTGTGCCTTTGTAAATACCACCAAGAATACTGCCACAGTTGTAGTCCTGTCATGGTCAAGTTGAGATAAAGATTAATACAAGCAAAATCAGCCTAAGCAAAGCAAAAGAAGAGGATGCTGGAAATTGTTGCAAGGTGGCAAAACAAATATTGTCATGGGACAATAATCAATACGGTAATAACCTTTTTTACTTCCTGTATCATAAATCCTACATCCATCATATTCTTTACATTTCATTTACTCAGAAAGCAGTATTTCATAGCAGCCCTCAAACTGCCTTTAAAATATTCTTAAAAGCCTTTAACAAAAGAGAATATGCATACATAGTAAGATAGGAACAACTGAAGAGTTTTTACATAGGTTTCAGAGTTTAAAGTGGGTGAAGGATGGGGCTAGGTAATATAGTATGAACACTGAAAGGGCACAATTATTTTCCATTATCCTAGAACAAAACATATGAATATGGAACAAAACCTACTCCTTTGAAACTACTTCAGCATTATTCTGTTGTTTTTCTTTACATTGTCTGTTCAAGGTAGCAACAGCATTACCCACAGTATACATCCTTCCTTCAAATAAATACAAGAAACTGAGCCAAAAATGTTACTCTATTACATTTCTGTCTTCATTGAAACCTGTCTAACCAAAAGCTTTATGCAGAGCTGCTTACAGATTAATTCCAGCAGCAGCCTAATGCAAGCAGTGAAAGACCAGAAAACTCACACAGATCTACATATTCTTTCCTTGAGGAAATGAAAACAATATATATATATATATTTATTTTTTTTTAGTATACATGAAGTGACTTTCACTAGTGAAAGCTCTATTATGTTAAATTCACCACACTCAAAAAACTTGGTAATTTTTCTGATTTACAAGTGATCAAGAATAAACAAAAAATTTCCGAACCTTTTTCCTCAGAAGTATTAAATAGTCTTTAATTTCATCACTTATTTCTCCCATCTTCCTGCTCAGTTTCTGTTTTAGCTGCCACTGCTTGATCCAGTCATACTTGCTCAGCAGATTTTCAGGAAGCTGAAAGTTGAGAGAAGAGAAAACAGCATCAGTCAAAAGTCTTGAAAGAAAAAGCCACCAATTTGCACATTATTTTATTGATTTTATTTTTTTTAACATTTTGCACCTTAAAAAGATCCCTAAACCATCTGTTCTTCTAAACACAAGTCACAGTAAGATGGCCATAATTTAACACAGCTGGCTTTATATAATACTTTCTGGATGACACCCAAATACTGGTCTATTGCTTTAATTTTAATTAAAACAAAACTCCAGCAGCAGATGACACTGACCATGTTTGAAAGTGTCCCTAAACCAAGGGAAGGTTAAAGATGTGATGATATCCACCAGATAATCCAGAACTCTCAGTGGACTGTAAACTGCTTTGTCCAGAACACACAAACTGTGTTTTCTTTTCAGGGAACATAATTAAAACACTACGGGACAGGTTTTATTATAAAGAAGAAAACGACCTGGGCATTAGTTGATTGATAGATCATACTTTAGCCTTTGAACTGCCTCTTTTATGCTCACATGCTACATCTGCTCAATTAAAAGTTGTTACACTTCCCTTGAAGGACATCCTGGCAGTTGCATGCTCAGTTTATCCTCATTTATTAACCCTGGACCACTAGCCTACACAGAGTCTGCTTCAAACATCCATCATTTACACTTCCAGCAGCAGCCTGGACAACTGGAACTTTACTCCCCCGAAGGGGGCCAATTTTGTATAGGCAGCTTCTTATATGCTTCCATGTTCACCAATATCATCAAATAGACTTTGTTGCCACAGGACAATTTCTGGAATATTCTACTTTTAGGAAGACACCTCGCTTTGCTTATCCATCAATGCTCCATAAAATCTGTTCTCCATACCAGGTTGGAGCTGTTCTTCCACTTATTTTAAGTAACATTTAAGAAACATTAAGAAACAGGTAATACACAGATTCTGGAAAACCTACAACATCCAATTTGTTAATCTGCTTCCTAGAGAAACCATATACGGCACCCAAGAACACATGCAGTAAATTTGAAAATCTGTTGTTTTTTCAAATGTGCTTGGAATAAGTTGTCTATACTTTTGTTATTGCCAGCTGTATTGTAGAAAATTTCTTACTGCCGTATTACATGCAGTAAGAAGAACAAGGCAGCAAGATGAACACAAGTTACATTACAGTCAGCACTACAGTTACATTTATACACTATAAACTGGACCTGGACTCAATTCCAAGTTGTAAAAATCACTGTAAACAAATAAAATTTAACATTATCACTTTGCAATTTAGGGGATATTATGAAGTGAGCATATACAGCATAACAGAGAAATGAGATCACAAAATTATCAAACAGGTTAGAACCAACATTCCTTTACTGTTAGAGATCAGACATGTACCATAGTAAAATCCTCACTCTGCAGCCAGCTTGGTAACTGGGTAGCTTGGCTTAGTGCCTGGAAAAGAGTTGCTCTGAAAGCACAGTAGTTATCACCTCGTACTCTCCTTATAGATGCAAACTTCTGAGCAACCGCTTCATATCCCTAGAGAAAAAAAAAAAAAAAAAACCAAAAAACACAAAAAACAACAAAATCCAAGTAACATAAAAGCATTAATAAAACATCTAAAGTCTTGCACTGGTATCATAAAAGACATAGGAATATTAGCATCCAAATGCTACTGCTATCAGGGGAAAACAAAATAGTTTGACCCAGTACCCATTTTGAAAATTCAAAAGTGGAGCGATCATCCCTCTATACTCAGCACTAGTGAGGCTGCACCTCAAATACTGTGTCCAGTTCTGGGCTCCTCACTACAAGAGAGACATTGAGGTGCTGGAGAGGGTCCAGAAAAGGACAACAAAGCTGGTGAAGGATCTGGAGCACAAGTCCTGTGAGGAACAGCTGGGGGAACTGGGGCTGTTTAGTCTGGAGAGGACAAGGCTCAGGAAAGACGTTATCACTCTCTACAGCTACCTGAAAGGAGGTTGGAGTGAGGTGGGGGTCCATCTCTTCTCCTCTTCTCCCAAGTAACAAGCGCTAGGACAATAGGTAATGGCCTCAAGCTGTGCCATGGGAAGTTTAGATTGCGTATTAGGAAAAATTACTGCCTAGAGAGTGTGATCAAGCATTGGAACAGGCTGCCCAGGGAAGTGGTGGAATTACCATTCCTGGAAGTGCTCAAAAACAGTGTAGATGAGGCCTTTAATGACATGCTTTTGTGGTGGTCTTGGAAGTCCTGGGGTAATGGTTGGACTTGATGATCTTAAATGTTTTCTCCAACCTAGCAGATACTGTGATTCTACTTACCCGATATATGTCACATATAGTTTGTTTCTGCCTCAGAGAAAATTTTTGTTTACACTGAAATATCTTGAGACATGACTTAGCACATTTGTCCCCTCACTGCTTTTCCCATTACATACACTTTTAGCAGAAGCATTAGTGCTGAAATGTAACTTGTGAAGCTCAGTATGTCTCTTCAGCTGTGCATTTGTATTTCTCTTACTAATCTCTTGAAGGTGACACATGGATATTTCAATTTATGGAAAGTACTTTTAGGTTTACTTGCATACCACTAAACTTTAAAATTGCGTTAAAAAACCAAATCAAAACAAAAAAGCCAACCAACCCTATGTGTTATTTTTTACCATTCTAGTACAAGACTAATTTAAGAGAACTAGCACAAAGCCTACAAAAATAGAAAGAATCCAAGAAAAAACTAAGAAAAACTGAGCCTATTCATTAAAGTTCCCCATCTTAAAAATCATGCAATTTACCAACTGCAGTTATTTGCCTTCTGCCAAAAAGTTTGGTGATCTGCTCTGCCATTTCAACAGCCCCACAAAATTACCATTTTATGGTAATAAACCAAATCTAGAACTTAAATTGAAACCAGTAATGAAGAACGGTATTAGTCAAAATCCTACACTATCAACAAGTAGCTTTACTAAAGACCATATTTTGAATGAACATGAGCAAAACTATCTTTCAGTTGTCAGCCATTTGTAAGACCAGACAATGGAAAACACTGCTACTGCACTGCCTGTTTTAAAGGTCACTCCTATATGAAATCACCTACTAAACATACAAATGAAAGCAAAAGGCCCAACAAAATTCAACAAAAAGCAAACTGATACCTTTCTCATCCTTTTTGCTACTGGTGTATTTCCTCGCCATTCTTTTCTGCAATACTCCATGATGTCCATTTCAGGTGCAACACTTAGTTTATATTCTGTCAAAACAGAGTAAGTAACATTAGGAAGAGAACTATGAAACAGAACAACTTAATTTCTAAATGCACTCTCACTTTAAAATAACATTGGTGCCACAGGAGACTAGTAGCACTAAGTAATTAATAGTAGCCGAGGGGAAAAAAGCCAGCTCGCTCTGAAAATTACAAGTGAAGAAAAATAATTTTGTTCCTCTGCCCCTCTCTTAACAAAATACTAATTGGCAAAGAGTAGAAATTAGTGAAGTACTCTTCATTTTCTTAGCAATCAGAAAAATATTTGTCAAGGGAGAAAGGTAATAGATCTTTCTGAAGAAGCCAGAAACAACAGTAGAAAGAGGAGGTAACAGTTTTCTCTTCATTCCAAAACATATAGCACTAAGGTTATCAAGGGATCCCAGCAACAGATGCTGCTGTAATGACTTAAATCAGTAATTTTCAAACACAACACTCATAACGTAGGCTATATGACTGCTTTCCAAAAGATTTACATTCTTTTGTAAAATAATTATTGAAACATGGGGAAAATATACTAAGAGCAATTAGTTTTACATAAAACCTATCTTTCATGAAATAAACTACACAATGTATTCAGTCATAAGTAACTTCTAGTGCACACAGAGACATCTGTGCACAAAAATCCTTGGGAACATGGGTGTCAAATCATCACAAATTAGTGCTACAAATTAGGACACAGAATTGTAATATGGTATTTGAAACACCACAAGAAGTTTGAACATACCTGAAGAGCTTGTCCCACAAAGTAATGCTCTCTCTCTCTCTATTTCTTCTGCATCACGATACATGTCCTCCTCACTGCAATAAGAATCAACACATGGTTCATGTGACAGCACAAATCTTAGCCACTTACTTTTCCCCCCATTTTCAACCACCAGTAAAATACTTCTTTCTCCAATTTTTTTCAACTCAATTTACTTTCCATCTATTCACCTACCTCATATATGACAACTACACTGGTAACGAACCACTGCCTGAATTTCTGCTGGGTGTAAGGATGCTACAGAGTACTAAAGTCCCTTTATATCTGTAAATCTTACAGATAAATTTGTGAAAGACAGAAGCCAAGATCCTACTTGCTGAGTATACAAATACTACAACCTACATGTGCAACTAAGAATGCATTAATCACCAGAGCTTTGTAGCTATGCTCCACTGAGGGTGAGCAACCTGCCTAGTAATAAGCACAATACATGACAGAATACCACAATGAAAAGTAGCCAGCTATCCGCAGATGGTTTGAACATTACAAACTCAAAGACATCAAAAATTCTCACAATCCAAACTGCAGCCTATAGGCTTACTGAAATTCAGACAAATATTTCCTCCTTGAATAAAATGGGCTTTTTTGCTGTCTGAAGAGTCAAATGTCTCCATCTGAGCCTATACACAGAGATTCTTAAGTCAAGTTATGACCATGAGGGAGGAAATGATGGCCTAAAAGGATACTGTTTCTATGCAAAGCCTAGCACTACCAAGAAAATGATCTCAAAGATAGGGTGTGAACATTACTGTTGAGAATGTAGGTTCATAGAGTGTTAAGAAACAAATAATAAACTGCACATTCCTTTAAACATGATTCTGAGTGGCATGTCATATAATCACCTCTACCAAATAACTAAGACAGGATAAGCAGTTAGAAAGAGTGCAAGAAAGGCTTTAATGTAGCCAGCTGGTAATTAATTACTCCCATTAAACTTCAAAGAATACACTGGTAAATCATAGCTCTGTATTTCTTTTCATCCAAACCAGCCTGTTTAAAAAAAGATAACATTTCTAACCTATTTGCATATATTTCCCTTAAGAAGTATGAAGACAAACATAGGTTAATATCAGGAAACTGTAATCTACTGTGCAGTCATATGAGACTACAGTTTAGTTTTTAATCAAGTTTCAAACCTTTAACTGTCAAAGTAGGCTTCCTGGGTGCTCAAGTAGCTGCTTGAAATCTGACTCATAACAATGCTACATAATATTTAATTAAAAGAGAAACAACAGATGCAGTAGATATTAAGCACAGGACTTCATAAAAAGAGTACTACATGCTGAGAAGTAAAATCATAGAAATACTTATCCCAAGTCCTTATCCTTGTTTCAGTGTGCCACTGGACAAACCCTAATTTGCACGTGTAATCTCATTTCTCAGCAGAGATTAAGGCTGATTAAAGTTTGTGAAGAATTTCAGGAATAATTAATGACCTTGAAAACGCTATGAAATAAACCCAAACTCCTCAGTATTCGACAGCAGCAATCTCTAGCCTAGCTTATCTATAAGCTAAGTATTTAAAATATAAAGCAACAAAGTCCCTCTCTGAGCATGAACAAACTTGCTTCTACAAGAGATCCCACAGGAGGTGGCAGGGCAGGGGGAAGCCTTACTTAAGGATACATTCTCAAATACATTTAGGTTATAAGGCACAAAGAGAAAAAGTGCTCAACTCAGTAAACTAACGAGGTTATTTGAGAAAGAAGCTTGGTGTAGAGCAAGCAGTGTCATGTTCCTCTGCAGCATTACCTCATCTTCTTTCTGGGAGCTTACAAAAGAGAACCCATAGATCCAGAACCTGACAGATCAACATCCAGCATAACAGAGTACTGCAATTTAACTAAATTGCTTTGAAATCAAGGTGCAATCCATCTGCCCACTCTCATTTCAGAGTTGAAAGTGCATCTTAACATTGTTCTAGCAAAGCATATAGTTAAGTAAATCTGTGGAAAGAAGAACGTGGAAACTTAAGCCTTTTCCCGTTAATCTTCACATTAATATTTAACAATAGAGTGAAAATAAAATAGCAGACAGAAAAGAATAATTAAATGAAAGCATGCATGCACAAAGGAAAAAAATAAATAGCGCATAGTGTTGTGTGCAAACACTTAAATTGTTGAACTAGTAAATCAGACTCTGCTGAATCAGATACCAAGGAAAAAAAGACTATACATGACATTTTACTTGAGAGTATCTTGGTATTTGCTTTTTGAAAACAAACAACAAAAAAACCCGTTACACCACCAAAAAAAAACCCACCTAAACCTAATAGTCTGAGATGACAGCAAGCACAACTAAGCTGGACAGAAAGGAAAGGACTATGGGCAAAATATAGTTTTACATATTTGCCCTACATACCCTTTGATGGGGAAAGAAGATTAATAAACTATAGAAATAAGGTGGCCCTCAGAGTTCAAATCTGACATTCAGACCTATTTCACTAATCCTCTAACATATATGAAATTTTGCCAAGAAATTCACTTTCATGAACCGAAAGTACCCCTCCCTTTCTACAGAAAAGCTGCTGATATACATACATTAAAAAAAAATCCTCACCTGTCCTCAGATGACTCCACTGCTGAGCAGTTACTAGACATAGGTAGATACAGTTCACAGTTTCTAAATGCATCGTGATCTGTCATAAGGGATTTAATAATTTCTGTCTTCTCAGGTCTCTCAGTACTTCTGTATACATAGCCCCTTCTTAACTCCGATGGAGATTGCTCTTCATGGTAAGCAGCTGCTTTTGTTGAACCAAGCTCATTAGAAGGAACAGGAACACTCACTTCCTTTTCACGCTTCATCAGCTGTGTGGCAACACTCACTCTTTTCCGTGTTTGTTCTGCACTCACAGGAAGGCCGGCTGGTTCTGTCATCCGCCCTTGAAAATTATCCTGGCTTTGAAGAATGAAGAAATATATGAAGAGTACCTCTGATAAAGAACAAGAGTACATGCTTTCAGAATGTTATATCTTGAGAATTCAGAGAGTACTTAAATTATTCAAAACCAGGAACAAAAATCCAGAATAGTTGGGTAAGATAACACAGCACCCAGGCTATTTCCAAACTCATCTCGTTGGCAAGCCACTACATAGATATGGTCACCTCAGAACTGGTAATACCCACTATATACCCCTTAAAACCACACAACACGGTACCCTTAAAAGCCTCCGACCTGCCATAAACCTTTCCTTCCCATTCATCACTGTCCTTTCGCGCTAGAGCCCTCCTAGGTACCAAGCAGTCCCACAGAAAAAAAGCTCTAAAGAGAGCTGTAGCCCTTCCTCCTCTT
>JANHGB010017691.1:0-10174 GCA_026283785.1 Coracopsis vasa | reverse complement strand
CAGAGAGCCAGAAGAGGTGGGAGTCTCTGCAGGCTGGGAGTCACCCTGACAGCCCAGAGGAGATAGGTCAGGTAGTACCTTTGAGTCCAGCCAGACTGCCTCTTGAGGGTCAAAGGGATGAACATGCCATCCCATACTAGCAATGTACACACTGGGAACTAATTTCTAACAAGACTCCAAAACTTCGTCTGGTACAAATAAATAGGCAACAAAAATCAAGCCTCTCCAGCCACCTCCCTCCAGCTGTGACCAGAGAGATACATTTCTTGACAGACTTATTACAGAACTCACTTAACCTGAGAAAATGGGGAAACTGAAGTCTAATAAAATGGCCAAGTGAAACCCTGGGATATCTTGAGAATGACAGGGTACAGCAGAACTCTCCAGTAGCTCCAGTCCATAGCAGCACCTTCTTCTGACCAGCATGAATGGCCAGTACTAGGCACAGTAACTCCAGTAGCAACTAGACACTCTGAAGTAAAATCAGACAAAAGTAGGCTTGAATGGCAATGTTCTCATTGGGTGTTGGGCAAGAAGTCAGGAGGGGACACAGCCACAACAGCTGACCCCAAATGATATCATTCCATACCCCATGATGTCATGCCCAGCAATAAAAGCTCAGGGAAAGGAAGATAAAGGAGGATCATTTACTGTTACGGCATTCATCTTCCCAAGTAAGCTTTATACTTGCTGAGGCCTACAGGAAGTGGCTAACATCTGCTTGCCAATGGGAAGTAGTGAATAAATTCCTTATTTTGCTTTGCTTGCACACAGAGCTTTGCTGCACTGATTAAACTGATTTTTTTTCTCATTTTTGCTTTTCCAGTTTTCTCCCCCATCCTGCTAGTGGGGAGGAGGGCAGACAGTGGGCAGTGAGCAATTGGTTAGCAGGTGTTAGCAGGTGGCTGGGGTCAATCCATCACACATTCCCACTGTGTAGTACGTGTAATTGGACTTCAGTGAACGATATAAGTTTAATCGACTGGATTTTCACTTGTAATAAGACATCATGGACACACACACAAAATTGTATTTAAAATAGTCCCATTAATCTACTCACTCTTTCCATTTGCTTTCTTTACTGTGAATGTTGCACCTCTTGTTTTACTTCCTACTATGAGTCAATGGTTTGTTTTAATACTAAGAACCTGGCTCAAATTGATTGATTTTCATGGCTGCATGCTATAGTGAAGGCATGAAATCTCCTTTATTTCTGTTTTTAGTGCTTATATAGACCTAGCTGGAAATTACTTTTATTTTTAGCCCTCTTTCATTTGTATTATTCTACTTTCTATTCAGAGGCTGTGCCACACAGTTTGAGTTGAAATGCAAGAAGAGAGCAGTTTCCATTTTTTCAGCTCAACCAATAAGAAGAAATCCAAACATTTGTTTTAGGCAAAGGGAAAAGGAAATCTCATCCCAGTTTCACAGGTCATATAACTACTCCTCATTACATCAAAGGGAGTTTACCCAATGGTCTTAAACTTACTGCTACTATTCTAACCAGATACAATTTTTCCTTTTTCTTTTTCAGAAGTGCCTTAAATGTAGGATTTTCAGAAACAAGACCAGCAGTGATATGTCTCTCTATTCTTCATGTACAGTTTCAAACAGTTTGCAGACTTCAGCTTTCGAAAGTGCCACCTCCCCTCCCATAGAAAATCAGGTCTCATTAAAAAAAAATAAGGCCAAGTGCCAAAATAGCTAGATTAAGAAAAAAAAAAAAAAGAAAAATCTCTTATCGTCGAGGTCCTCAATGACATTTAAGTTTGTTAATTCCACAAAATGCCTACCTACAACTTTACATACTGCAGTATCTTCATAAAACTGATCCTAAGTAACTTTGGAAACCCAGCATTACCACTTACAATTCACATAGCTCAATCAAAACTTTAATCCAGTGGGAATGTTTTCATTATTTTTAAACTGCCTTTATAATGACTGGCCCATGGCAGCAGCCTGAGACTGAAAGTTTATTTCCCGCTCATATTGTTCCTCCCATAAAAGATACCTGCAAATGCCTTGGCCAAGCTGCTCATTACAGCCTAGCTCCTGTTTCATATCAGGGTTTAACGAACAAGCAGAATTGAACCAGTGTTTCAGTGGTTTAATAACAAAATAAAAAACAGGAATAAAACCAGATTTAATGGTAACTCTGTGCACTGCCTTATACAAAAGTATTAAACCACTGGACCAGACTCCTACTGTAGTTATATAGCCATGTAAGACACTGGGGAAAGCTAAAAATTAAAGCAGCAAGGCCAGTTAGGAGAGCAGAATCAGCTGGGTGTAACTTGCCGTCCATTACATGCATTTAACCTCCATGAAGTCAGCAGGCGACAGTCCGAAGTGACTCCAAAAAGTCACCACTATTACTTACTGGTGTGATTTTTGTCACTTGCCTGCTCCTATGTAAGCACAGTCTCTTGCTTATGATGAAATCCTGGCACATCCATTTGCAGCTTCCCCTGTTCTTGCCAATGCTCTACCACCTCTGAGGGGATGCAAAGGCAGAGTCAGACTGAGATGATCTTGTCCTGCTGTTGAACGTTCAGCTGTGCAATTCCAGTAATAAAACTGCTGAAGTGTTAAGCCACTTTCACAATCTCCTATTAACCTAATGTGAGGTCATATAATGACTTGATCTGCACCAGCCACCTCAATCCTTGCTAAAGAACTAGGAGAAAACAAATGTGGGTTTGTTCATCATTCATCAATGTATGAGAGAATAAGAACAATGATATTCAGAAGCATCTGAGTCATAATTTAAGAAGGGGCTGAGAAGTGAAAACATGTAATGCAAAAAAGTAAATCATGCAATGCACTTATGAGTGCCATGGTCATCCTTTCTCAGTGTAAAGCGTTCTTGCTGTTGCCCTGTGTTGAAAGCTTTCATTCTTGATATATACAAAAAATAAGTTTGGGAGGGTGGAGTTGTTTGTTTTGCTGGGTTTGGGTTTTTTTTTTTTAAGAGTAGAAGGACAAAATATTTGTGCAGGACATAAACAGATTTTGGATGAAAATGAAAGACAACCCTCATAATCAGGAAGAGAGAAGAGCTTTCTAGCAGATAGCTCAGTAACTCAGATGATGCAAATAAATAAAATAAGTTTTCTCTCAAAATTCCCTCTTTACACATATTCTTCAGGTTTTCTCATTCTCCCATAGGAGACGAGTAAATCCTGACAACTTCTGTGTAGGAAGGCTGAAGTTTGCCTAAGATAGATGCACTTTGTTCCCTAGCAATATGAAACTGTCACTCTCTAGAAAAGCTGCATATAAAATGAGTAATCAGAGAGCAGAAGTCCGGTTATTGTCCCGTAACATTAAATAGAGTGAAATCACAGCACAGTCATGTATTAAACAGTACAGAGCTTGACATTTTCATTGCTAATGTCACCTACAGCTTAAGGCTTTTTTCTCAGTAAATCAAGCAGGATGCTTTTTTTCCTCCCTTCAAAAAGAAGCTGAAGAGCTATATTTCACGAAACAATGCCATAGCTGTCACATACTAACCACATTCATTTAACAAAAAAAGAGAAGATTCTTGGGTACATAAGCAAAAAGCTGATCGTGAACTACATGCATCTTCTCCCTCAATAACAGATCTGTGCTTATTTGCCTCTTTTTCTGTGCTGGGATTTCTTTTTACTTCTAGAATATCCAAACCAACAAACACCCAAAACAGCAAATACCCAAACCAATAAATATCTGAATAATCCTGAAAAACCTTGTTTTCTCTTTGTTTCTGGTTTGCTTGGCGATTGTTTTTTTTAAAAAAACAAATTGTTAAACAAAACTGATGACCAGTTGAGGAACTGTTTCTTTCCCCCAGAGCCAGCAAACAGTGACTAAGGTGTAATGACTCTTCAGTTCCCAGCTGACACCATCTCTGTTAGACTCCTCCATGTATCAGCAAGCTCAGGTTTACAAGCATGGAGGTGTTTTCATATTTCTGTCCAGTTCTGGCAGATCTTTCCACAGAGCTTCCTTTACCTTTGTCATTGCACTAAAGTCACTAGATTTTTAGCCAATGCCAAGGCATACAGCATCTCTCTCTAGAAAATGGATATTAAAATAAACATTGATGGAGGAGGAAACGGGAGAGGGACAGAGTTTTCTCAGAAATGTTTGCTGAACATACAGGGTTAAAATAGCTGAAAAAATACCTTCTTTCAAGAAACCTCGAGCTCTCATGACAGTATTATGCTCAGTCAGGACACAGGTCTGGACAATTCATTCAAGTTTCCCCTGGCATAGCCTTCATGTGTACTTATGGTTTGAAGAAGATTGCCCAGCTGCTGTGAGGGATTTGGTTCGTAAGGAAAACAGCATGTTTCAAGGAGCAAAGTACTAGGCTCTATTCTCTCAAACCTTTGCTCATTTGGTGACTATGCACATTGCTTCATTGCTTTTGTTTTCTTTTCCCATTTTTGACCATCTTAAGTGTTTCAAAAAACAGACAGGGTGTCTCCTGTCATCTAACTTCTTGTGTCCAGTCTAAGCTTTACCCAGCTCGTTCCCCTTCCTCTTGTTCATACTGAGAAATGAACACCTTTCAGACAATTCATCTGATCTGATCTTGATACTGTTCATAAGAGGGGAGATATAACGTCCAAGTGGTATAGAATACAACAGACTATTTCAGTTGGAAGTGATCTACAGTGATCATCTAGTCTAACTGCCTGGCCAGTTCAGGGCTGACCAAAAGTTAAAGCATGTTGTTAAGGGCAGTGTCCAAATGCCTCTTAAACACTAACAGGCCAAGGGCACTGACCACCTCTCTAGGAAGCCTGTTCCAGTGTTTGACTACCCTCTCGGGAAAGAAATGCTTCCTAATATCAAGTGTAAACTCCTCCTGACGCAGCTTTGAACCATTCCCATGCATCCTACCACTGGAAACCTACCTCTCCACTGTTCCCTCTCCAAGGAAGATGTAGAGAACTATGAGGTTGCCCCTCAGCCTCCTTTTCTCTAAACTAGATGAACTCAAAGTCTTTAGCTACTCCTCACAGGACATTCCTTCCAGCCCTTCCACCAGCTTTGTTGCCCTCTGAGAACACTCAAGGGCCTTCACATCCTTCTTAAATAGTGGGACCCAGAACTGCACACAGCACTCAAGTTGAGGCTGCATCAACGCTGAATACAGTGGGATAATCACCTCTTTTGACTGGCTGGTTAAACTGTGTTAGCAGAAGAAACATCTACTTACTTAGCCACCTCCCTCACTTCCACTTTACCTACCAACACAGGTCATTCCCTGCAGCTGCATCCCAGATTTTAATCCCTACACAACACGAAAGGTTCTTCAACGTGGCACAGTAAAAGCCACCAGTGAGAATCCCTAACACCATGAGCCAATACAGCCTTTTATCAGAAACTATCTACCCAAATTCAAACTCATTCTCAGAGAAATGGGTAGAAGCACCAAATATTTTTCACCTTTTTAATCTATTGTTGATTTGCAGTAACTATTCCATACCTTGTAAACATTTACCAATCCTGACAGGAAACTAGTAGACGAACACACAACCACTTTTTAAGCCACATCACACAATCTTTGTAGCATACTCCCATGTATCACTAATTAATAGCTCTTTCCCTCTTTCACTCATCCGGTACTACTAACCTATTAACAACAAGCCCAGTTTGTAGCTCCTATATCCACATCGAAACTGAAATGAGATGCTAAGCTCAACAAGATGCACAACATGCTAAGTAGCAAAGTAAATTAAGCCCCATAGATTACAATCTGATCCTTCTGTTAAATTTGCTAAAATTGCTTCCTTCCATCAGAAGGAAGCTCAAAGTGGCAGCGTACAGGATTGGAATCTTACTTTTTACATAATTCTACTTCAAGAAGAGTCTTTTATATCCATATTTTAAGTCCTGTTTTACTTTTTCAGTGTCACCTGCACCCACAATGATGCTGCATTTAAATTTCCATCTTGCAAGACAGGGCTTGAAAAACACCTTCCCCCATAGTGAGTAGGAGGTTTTTCCTGCTGAAAACAGAGGAATGTATCAAAATCAAAACATACTCTTAACTTCCACTGAACATCACTTTTTTTCTCCCTGTTTCTCTCTCTTTGTATTTGTCTACTTTGGTTTGAACTGTTAATTAAAATCTAATCTTGTAAAATGTCATTTTTAAAGCACTATTGGAATTCGAAATGGAACCACCTGCATTGTAAGTAATTATTCCTTATTTATAGATGGGGATATCGCTGGGGACAAGACCCCCAGGAAGCACATGCTGGTGCAAAATCATTGTCCTCAGTGCAGCTATGTAGTAGTCAATCTGGCTTTTTATTGGTAAACCTCTCATTTCATCATATAAGTCAATACTTCAAAGAATGCAATTGGCAGAATTAGCATGCTTGCATGATTTTTTGAGGCAGATTGTGACTGTTTACTCAGCTCCTACTCAGGTTTTTGCTTAACACACAGCTCGCACCAAGGCCTGGCACACACTGGGAGCAGCACCACGGGGTGAAAGCAAGAGCAACATGTCCACCAGACACAGAGGGCAGGAAGAGATAAGGACTATTCTGCATCTGTTGTTACCTGCAGTGTGCTATCCCCTACAGCAATCATCTCCTGTACCTCAGCAAAGTACCTGCCTGACAGTTTCTTCAAAATCCCCTAACTGATGGCAACAGTACAGACCCAGCTTCCAAGCTGGGAGGTATAAATGTGTCAGCTTACCCAAAACGCTTTTAATGCAGATCCAACACAGCAGCCAGACTGCTGAGGCTTTAAAAAAAAAAAAAAAGCAAAACCAAAAAAACTGCAAACAAACAAGAAAATAAAACCCTCACCCCCCAAAAACAAGCAACAAAAAATGCAAAACTGATATCATGCTCCCAAGCTTTGACCACTGTTTCTACTTGTTCTGGCTCGACAATTTAATGAACCTTTCCAAACTTGTGGGGGTTTAATTCTAATACTCAAAGCACTACAGGAAGGCTACATGAGAGAATACTGTATCTCAACACTTTTTATTTCCTCAAACTAAATTGGAAACACACTCAAATAGGATCAGCATTTGCACTGAAACATGCTATGAAATGTAGGAGGAGGTTTTCACAGGGAAAAGAGGAATGTTATCAGTTCAAATTCATTACTTTCCACATACTTGCTCCAACTTCTAGGTTGTAAGTCCTCTCTGTAGCAAAGTCACCTTTATGGATGCCATTATTTTACTTTAGGAGGTAAAAACAACCTTGCCACACAAAGGCTGCTCCTCTGTATCATTCAAATACGTCCACCTGACTTTTGGGCTTCACTGAAGCCTCAAGCCTCAGAGAATCTGCTGTTCATTTTGTTCAAAGTTAATGCCATGTGTCTGACAGTTGGTAAATTGAGTCTCTCTTGTTTCCTGGGCAGTATTTCTCACTTGTTATCTTTCAGTGCCCTGAAAAAGATTGCTTTCAAAATTGAACTTGTCAAGTCAACCAGTTCACTTCTGAACAATCTCTAGACTGTGCTCCTTCTGAGTCAATGCATTTTCATTCATACATTTAGGGCACCTTGAGAATCAGCACAATGGAGGAAAACACTGGTAGCTCACTCCTATAGATGATGGTAACTCACAACACAATAGAATTGGTAAGCATTTAGTACGTATACATATATGCATTTAAACATATATATATATACGGCTACATGCCTATAAACACCTATGGCTGTCTTTGCCACTTGCAGACCAGGTGTTAGCAAATCTGAAATGAAATCAGAAAACTAGATGAAGTGCAGTAAAGACTAGTCAGTGAGATAACAGTGCATTTCTGTTGCCAAGCTAAGGGTTCAGAACACTGAACACAAGGGGACATGAGGCAAATGCAATAGCTGGGACCTGCTGGTACTTCATTACCCCTGATGGATTCTGTCATTATAGCCTGTAGTGGAAAATGTAAGTTGAAAAGCAAAATTAAAAGCAACCATTCCAACACTTCCCCCTCCTTGCCCCCATCATGAGTCTCTCAGAAATGTAAACTCCTAGAAAACTATAACCTTTCCTTAAGTCTAGTCTTATATTTTCAAGATACTGATTTTTTTGAGGGAAAAAAGTAAGTAAAAATCTGTCCTTCAATTCTTCCCAAAACTGACCCTGCATTCACTCTGATTTGACAGACACCGAGGCCTACAACCATGTTCATAAAGTTAAGTGCCTGTTTTTGAGCTTTGTTAGGGAAGTGCAAGTTTAAACAACAGTTCAAGGTTAAGAAACTGCACATACAGCTTCACTGAAACCCATATCTAAAGCCATAGAGATTTCAAAATTGTCTATAGACTGACTAACAGTAAGTCAAGTGAGCAGTTATCTTGTTGAGCATACATGAGGGACTGACAAAACCTGTAGGAAGTTTTACTTACTCCTTCAGTGGGCCTAACTATGCCCAAACGCCTCATCACAGCAACAGCTGTAGGTGGATAGAGATGAACACGAGGTGCACCTTGGGAGGGATCAAATTCCACCCGAAGGAAGAGATAGGAACTAATACTATACATAGAGAGCACAGTTCTGCAGCTGTGCCCAAGGGAAAGAACTCACCAGCCACAATGTGCTGTGTGGAACTGCATTTCCCTTCATACTCAGGGCTTTCCCAAGAGGAAGCCAATACTGGACAGGAGACCAATATTTGCAAGGAAACATAATGCAACAAGACGTTAGCCATTACCAAATATAGTTTTCTTGTTTGTAAATTAGATATAACAGTAGATTACATGGTCTTTGTAGTCCCACCTTGAGAGACATTTCATATGGAAGGTCTCAACTTGCTTAGCCATGTTCAAATTCAGGCTTCACCAAGTCTCCTGGAGATAGATACTGCAAAGCATCTTTGTACTTGCTGCATTCTTCACAGCACTAGAAGATGCTGAAGTTCCTCCCACTTGGAAAGTAATTCTTCTAAATTGGAAAGAAGGAAAAACACCTTCCCATCATGCTGTCATATTGGTAGCTGAACTCTTTTTGACACCAGATTGTGTCAAAAAGAAAAAAAGAAATGCAAATTGACAGTTTCTGCAAAGCTTGGCAACTTTCTTTAAACTCAATTAATGTGGCTTAGAAACTATCCCATAACACCATCTCACAGGCAGCAAAGAACAGAGGTTCTCAAAAGGAAGGTGGTTGCTGCGAAAGTTGACCTTTGCTCCTCTTCATTAGAGGCACAAAAGAGTAGAGGAAAATAAAAGAAATAATACATCTGGAAACCATAAGGGGCATGAAGGACCACTTTAGTCAAGGTTTCCAAGAGACGAACACAGTTTGATTTTCTATAGAATAAAGATACATATCCACACACACGCATATATACAAATATATTAAGAAAGTATGCCATCCTATACAAGCTTTTGCACCAATGCTTGCTTGCCTACAAATAAAGCTGTAAAGTTTTTTTTTCCTGGATGTGATACTGAATTGGTTAAAAACTTGGTTTTGTCACAATTAGCTTTATCACAGACTTGCCACAGAACAAGGAAACAGAGAGAATACTTAGAATCATAGAATCAACTAGGTTGGAAAAGACCTTTCGAGTCCAATCTCTACCCAAGGACTGCTAAGTCCATCAATAAACCATGTCACTGAAGGCCTCATCTACATGGTTTTCGAACATCTGCAGGGACAGTGATTCCACTGCTTCCCTGGGAGGAAGTCTGTTCCAATGCCTGATCACCCTCTCTGTGGAGAATTTTTTCCTAATATCCAGTTGAAACCTCCCCTGGTGCAGCTTAAGGCCATTATCTCTTGTCCTATCACTTACCACTTGGGAAAAGAGAACCCAGTCTTTTCCTCATCCTCAGTCACTAGGTTTTCCATAGTACCCAGCAGAGGATGGAGGTTCTCCTTTGCCCTCCTTTTATTGCTAATATATTTGTAAATGCACTTTTAATTATCTTTTATGGCAGTGGACAGATTTAGTTCCATTTGTGCCATCGCCTTTCTAACTTTCTCTCTACATAACCTAACAACATCCTTGTACTTTTCATGGGGTGACAGTCCTTTCTTCCACAGGTGATAAATTCTCTTTTTCCCCTGAGTTCAAGCAATATTTCCCTGTTCAGTCAGGCTGGTCTATTCCCCGCTGGTTTGGTTTTCGGCAGACAGGGACTGCCTGCTCCTGTACCTTAAAGATTTCATTCTTGAAGAGTGTCCAGCCTTCCTGGA
>JANHGB010017690.1:6470-20561 GCA_026283785.1 Coracopsis vasa | reverse complement strand
CTTACATGCGGAGCAGAATGCCTTAACATTCAGGTAATGGGCTTATTTTTACCAGGGAGAAGAATGAGATGGTTCAGAAACAATTCCATGACAAATGAATGTGTGATGAAGTATGGATTGCAATCACAGTCTTGCTTATGCCTGTAATGCAGAACTTGGATGTGCATGGGCACAGCTTCTGGGATTTCTTCAGGCTTCTTAAGTGAATTGATTTTTAAAGGATATTCACTCCGATGCATGGCAGCTGTCCTTCAGATACAAGCCACTGCCTCTGTTTCCTGCTAGGACCATGCTGTCCTAGCAGGAAACCTGAAATAAGGAAGAGTGGCAATTGTTGAGGCTTCAACAATGATATATGCGGAGAGGTGGGATGGGTATTTTGTTCACAGAGAGTAAAACCGAACTATAGATGTTGTTGTATACTTGTACACTTCATTAGGAATAAGTGGCTTCTGTGAGTAGATCATAGAATCACATAACACTTCTTTGCTTGCTCTTGTGAGGTATTAAGTTTGTCGCTATTAAAAACTATCAAGATATCTGAAATTCTGTTTTTTGACTGCCTGTAGGTGTCGAGAAATAAAGCCAGATGAGAGAAGCATGATATTTGTGACAAAATGTCCATGTGATGAATGTGTCCCTTTAATCAAAGGCGCTGGTATCAAGCAGATCTATGCAGGAGATGTTGATGCTGGAAAAAAGAAAGCAGACATATCCTATATGAAGTTTGGTGAAGTTGAGGGTGTAAGCAAATTTACAGTAAGTGTCTAAATGTACTATGTACTATGGGCAGCACTGTGGGGAGGGTGGAGTGGGCACAAGAGGTGTGTTTTCTTTTGCTGTTTAGTAAAGTGAGTGGGATTGAGAGGTTGCTCTGTTACAACACTGGGGAGAAGTGCTGTGCTATATGCCAGAGAGTGCAGCCAAGTGTATCTGTTTTGTCTAACTGCCTTGCAGACTTCCCTCTAACTCACTGCTGTTGTTTGAGTGGTCTCTTCACACTGAGGTTCTCTCCAAGCGTCCCTGTCACAGTATGGCAGCTGATGTGGGAGATCACTGTGTGATTACATAGGCCCTTCCAGCAGCTCTCAAAAGAGCTGCAGTGGGTTTTGAAGGTGGCCAAGTGCACTTGCACTCAGGGTACTCACCATGGCAAACAACAGCACTGGTGGTTTGAGCAAGCTCATTTCCCCTTCTCAAGGGAGTAAATGACCACACATCCCTTAATAGCTTTTTATTTGCAAAGTAAGTGTGTGTTGGAGGTGGAGTCCTTTATTCCCTGCCTCACCCCTAGTCATGCCTTACAGTGAAGAGCAGTGGGGTACTTTCTCTCTTTGCTCTTTCTTCTGTCTTCTGGAATAAGTAAACATTTTCTTCTTCTTTTACCAGTGGCAACTAAATCCACTGCACACCAATGCCCTTGAATTCCATGACCCCACAGCCAGGGAAAGTAAGTAATTTTTTCATTAATTCATGTTGTGACTGAAGTCAGTAAGTAAGATCACATTTTAAACAAACTTGAATTGATTAGTCGTAATTCATCTTGATGTCAGTTAGTTAAATTTTGCTGTGAAAACTTCTCTGAGTTTTTTGAATAGATGAACTAATGGTAAATTGAAAACAAGTTTGTTTTAACAAATGCTTGGCACTGGCACACACATTACAAAACCTAGTAATGCTGTTATCAAGGTCAACAATATGCTGTTTGACATGCAGATAATTTCAGACTACTGTATAGGGTTTTAGATTTTGTTCTATAAAGACTTTTTATACTGTGTTCTATAAAGAGAGCCATTCTTTTTCAAGAGAAATTGGACTCCTGCAAGTCATTTAAACATGTTTTGCAGAACATTTGAGTGTTTCTTTTATGAAGTAGAACCTATGCCAGTGCTTTTCAATCAGCATTTATTTTTGTGTGTTTATATACACATATATAATATAAAGGCCACAAAATCCTTGTTGACCTGCACCCCTGCAGCAAGGAAGCTGTCATCCTCTGAAACAGAGTTTGTGTGAGTCTTATGTTGAAGCCTTTTTGTGCTACAGAAGGGACCCACCAATGGCATCTACTGTCAGCTACCAATCCTTAAAACATTTCTCATCCAGAGGGGAAAATAATGTGGAAAAAGAAGCTAAATAATTTTTGTGCCTCAAGCACAAAGATACGGAGCATAAAGATAGGGAGCTGGCAGTTACTCAAAGAATTGAGTACCAGGCTAGGAGCATAAAAAAGACTGAAGGTGGGTTTTGTAGCACATGAATAACCACATACTACAAGCTAATTCCTAATGTGAACTAGATTAGCGGAAACTTCTCTTTGTTAGCAATTTCCTCATGGGCTCAGGAAAAGGGGTGAGGGAAGGATTCAGAGTAGTGTGTATGGCATTAGTAATCACTGCAAAGTGTTAGGGCATGTTTATCCCTCTCTCTGCTAATGGTTTTTAGACCCAGCTAGAGAAAGATTCACCTTTAATAGGGCTCATTTCTCTAACAGTGTTTTCTTCAAGATGGCATGCTTGCATTTCAACACTGAACTGGTACAAGTTGCTTTTTTAACTTAGTGTGTTTCTCTTGCTATGATTACTGCATGTTCCTCTGTAAGGGGAAGAAGACAATCTCTGTCCCCCTCCCCATCCCCAGTGTTATTCCAGTGGGCCATTATGTGCTGAGTATTTAGGCTATACTTACTACTGTATTAACATTTCACAAATATTTTTTCTCTTTAGATGGGGTCCAGAAAACAAAGTCACTAGATGACCAGCAGCACCAAAGCAAAAAACTGTGTCTTGGTCACTATTGAATAATTAAGCACTTCTGCAGTCTTGCTCTGTGTTTTTTTATAATGCAGCCTGTTTGCACTTTCAAATAAGAAAGAGTTTTATTTATTGTTTGGAAAGTGAATTTTAGAATAAGTTTATTTATGATGTCTTTAATGTTTTGTGGAATTACCTGAAGGTATTTTTAATTTAGAAGTTCTTCTTGGCAAAAACCTGCTGCTTGTATTTTCTGTGAAAGTAATTGGGTGGCTGATCATTATTAACACATTAAAACATAAAAAGGACTGAAAGTTTATTGCTGGCAGATCACAGTAATAATAAAATGGTACTTTTTTGCTTGGTGTACGGACTGAGGGAGCGGATTTCTAAGTTCTGGGCTAGCAGAATGCAGAAATAAGCCCTAGTTTTTCAAGTACAATCGTCAAGGGAATCTTGTAGGAAATGGTAGATAAATAATCACTAGCAGTTATTCCTGTTCCTGAAAGTGGCTTTTACTTTTCAGTCTGCTTGTATAAAGGAGACGAAGCCATGGGGATGGCCATCGTTTTTAAGTAAGTGGTTTGAATACCAAGCTTCTCTCTCATTCACACTGTTCCAACTACCACAGCAGCAGAACTATTTTGTTTTGTGGTACCTGCATTGCTGCTCTGTTTGCTTCCTGAAGTGCAGCCCATCTGAGTTGATGCAGACAAAGATTAGTTTTGCTTTTCTCAGCTTCTGGATGCAGGCCTAAAAGAACTCAGCTGTGTGCATCTGACTGGACCCTACATACCATGTGAAGATTTCGAGAGTTTAGGTTTTGTTAATTTTCACTAACAGGCTTGCAGAACTACAAAAGCTAATAAATCACCCAACATCCTGTTATTTCTTACAGAGGATGATCCGTACCAGTGGAATTGCCTTATAAGGATGCTGGGGAGGGACTCTTCATTAGGGACTGTAGTGGTAGAACAAGGGGTGATGGGTTCAAACTTAAACAGGGGAAGTTTAGATTGGATATAAGGAAGAAGTTCTTTACTGTGAGGGTGGTGAGACACTGGAATGGGTTGCCCAGGGAAGTTGTGAATGCTTCATCCCTGGTGGTGTTCAAGGCCAGGTTGGAGGGAGCCTTGGGTGACATGGTTTAGTGTGAGGTGCCCCTGCCCATGGCAGGGGGGTTGGAACTGGATGATGTTAAGGTCCTTTCCAACCCTAACTATTCTATGCTTCTATTCTATGATTCTGTGACATTCCTTACTAGTCCACTTTTCTGGCAGACATAAAAAAAAAAGTTCTTAAACCAAAAGGATTAAAAACCGTGAAAAGGGAAGAAGCCATTTCATTAATGTTGCCTGTAGACATGTTCCATTAGATGAGCAGTAGAGCTGCTCCTCTGCTTCCGACAAGAGTCTGGAGTTTATTTCTGGGCTACGTGCCTGGTCAGTTTTATCTTTGTATTTTGATCTCTGTGCTAAAATGCAGCAGGATTTACAGCAGAGGAGTTAAAGTTGTGGTGATCTTTAAGAATATAAGTCAAGCAAATTCTGTCTCTAAGAATATAAGTCAAGCTACATCAAGCAATACATAGGACTTTCTTGGACTGGAAACAAGGCTGAAATTTTGGGTTGGTACATTGTAGAAACAATTCCTTAAAGTTTAATTTTACTCAAATTTTTGTTGGTTTTGCTTCTTTGGCATTTGAAACTGGAACAAGCATGAAATTCTATTTGTTCTAGTAAGTTGAAAATGAAAATACACATTTGTCCCACTGAGGTACTTTATAGTATATAGAGTTCTCTCAAGATGTCCTCAGGTGCATGCCTCACTTCTATAAAAACCTCTGTTGAGAGCTGCTGGGAAATAAGAGTTTGGACATATTCTTCCCGTTGTGAATAACCTATTCCTGTACTGTGGATGCACTTTGCATTTAAGACATTGGGGGGAAAGCAGATTTTGTATCTCGCAGGACACTTCGAGTTCATGCCTGATGCAGTTATACTGTTCTAAGCAGCAGAAGTTTTCGAAAGTGGGTAAAGACCCATCAGTGCAATCAGTGTTTCACAGTCTCCATTCTCATATAGGATTACATCTTACTTGAAAAATCTGCTAATGCTGTACTTGTTTAATTTATGAAATAGATTTTATTTTTTTTCCTTCTCCATACTTCTCCTGAACTGAGTATGCTTAAATGGGACGGAATGGCTCTATTTCTTCTGCATGTCTAACGTAATTAATCTGTTTAATTTATTCAGTAATTGGAACATACAGATTTATGGTTTTTACTCACGAAGTAGAAGATGGGAATGCTAGACATCCGTGTTTGTTCTTGTAGAGTCTGTCTGGTTGAATAAAGCACATCCTCTGGTGCCATCCGCTTCACTTGAAGCAGGTGTTTGAAATTCACCATTTTGGATGACTTGGAACTGAAGGGAAGGAAAGCCTACTGGGAAAATAAGTGCCAAAAGCCTTGTAGGCCTTTTGGAAGAGTTAAATCACTGTCTGATCTCAGTGGTTTCAATCAGGCTATAAGGTCTTTAAGCATCTTGTCTTTGAAGATTAGTCTGAACTCTTAATTGTCCATTCCTGATGGTTTCTCTTGCTCCAGGTTCACTAGTTCTGCCTTAATAACTAGAGGAGTCATTGCAGTGGCATAAAACCTCTTGTTATTCTGCTTGTAACATTCTCCACTTTAAAAGTTTTCCCTTCAAGGCCTTTCAGCCAGTTCAGAATTGGGATGATAGGGATGAGTACACTGGACAAAGCTAAGCAGAGCCACAGCACTTCGTTCTCTGAGCTCTTGGAGGAAAGGAAGTGTCACAAGCTCCTTTTCACTATAACCTGCTGGTAGGAAGCTGGTGGAGTGTCTATTTCCAGCTGGTTTGCTTTAGAATGGGATCTAACATATGCACCTGCCAAGTGCTCTGTGGGCTTTGAAAAGATTTCTTGTGTAGTTTAGAAGTACCACGCATTTGTATCTGAGTCTTACTATGACACCTTGGAGGTGTTGTCCAGGAGCCCCGCTCCTGAAGGACTGACGCCAAGAAGCAGCTCAGGGGATCTGCTCCATCATGGTTATCACCCTCACAGGAGAAGCTGGGCAATGGTACCTACCCGGTGCAAAGTTATCTCCTCTGTTCGTGCCAGGAAGGATGTAGCAACCCAGATGGAGCTGCCATGAAAACGTGCAGCCACTCGGATCTCGGGCCGCAAGGACTGCCAGGGCTTCCCGCTGGTATCAGATGGTGTTAGGGAGAGCAGCTGTGTCAGATGTGACCAGGTGGACGATCTGCTCAGCCTGGTAGCAGAGATGAAAGAGGAAGAAGAAATATTAAGAAGTATCAGGGAGTTAGAGAAGGAGATATACTGGTGGGGCCAGGCTCTGGCCTGCCTGTGACAGCCAGCGGAAAGGAAAGATCCAGGGGCTCCTGAATCCTCCCCCTGCCAGACTGAAGACAGTATCTCAAGGGATAGGAATGAATGGATGCAAATCCACTCTAGAGGTGGCAAGTGAAACCCCTTCTTGCCCACCTCACCCTCCCAGGTGTGTCTGTACAACAGGCATGAGGCTCTGGATGTGGATGGCCAGTCAATGGATGAGAAGGATGAAGGTCCATCCACACCAGAGGTGGTGTCAAGGTAAGGAAGACATATGCCCCGTATTATAACCACCTCCATGAAGCAGAAAAGAAGGGTTATAGTTGTAGGCGACTCCCTCCTGAGAGGAACAGAGGGTCCAATATGGCAAGCCCCTCTCACAGGGCAGTCTGCTGTCTCTTTGGAGCCTAGGTTAAGGACATTGCTAAGAGAATCCCTAGCCTGGTACTGTACTCAGACTACAACTCATTACTGGTCTTCCATAAGGGTAGTGATGAAACTGCAACCAAACGTCCAAGGGAACTCAGAAGACACTTGAGAGCCTTGGGATGGCTGGTGAGGGCATCTGAGGCACAGGTTATCTTCTCTCTTTCCAACTGTGTGCAGCACCATTAGAAGAAATAGATGGACTGCTGTGTGCAGTCATCTCATTATTTTGTGCAGTATGGTCTCACTAATGGCACCTTTTGATGTTCTATTGATTTTTAAAAATTATTTTTAATTTTTTAGTTTATTAAAACCCTTTGAGTTTCTGTATGCATGAGATCTGGGGGAGATCTCAGTTTTCATTTACAAATATAAATAGAAAACTAGTCTTTGTGGTTATAAAGAAAAAGATCAAAAGCATAACATTCTGGAAAGCCAATATATTAGGTAATGAGATTCTAATGCTCAGTGTTTTATGAAAACACAATGTTAGGAAGCTGATTTTTTATTTCTCTTTAGATTAACTTGGCAGTATTAGTTTCTTTTATTTTCTGTTCTTCCAACAAACTTTTTTTCCCCAAAAAATAATGGATCTGTACATTACATATTCTGAATGTGTGAAATTTATGTCTGCATCTTTTTTGAGTCTCAAGTCCATGAAGTGCTCCTATCTGATCCAGTGGTTTATGTGATTCAAATTATGCAAAGAAGCTGATAATGCTACCCTGTTCTAATTAAGTGCTTGAACATGGGCCTAAGTGGAAGCATGCTGTGTGGGTTGTTTGGAAGCGCCTGTGGGAGAAAGGAGCTTAAGTCCTATTGAAAGTGAAGAGCTTGATCCCACCAGCTTGAGAACGAGATATTTCCCTGATGCTCTGCTTCTGTTACCATCAGCAGGTGTCGTCATTCCAACGACTTCATGAGCCAGCCTATGGGCTTTGTGCGCCATCCCTTTACAGTCACACTAATGAAAACTCTTACATCTTGCTGAGTTTTTCTCTATTATGTTTCAATCCAGTGATTTTAGTCCAGTTAATGAGAGGGTCTCTTTCGTACTTCCTGAAAGACATGGTTAGAGAAAGCTGTTTTCCCTGTATTATGCAAAGGACACATGACTTCTGACACACAGGTTCCTGTTTTGCAGGTCCACAGTTTACTGGTTGCGGAGAGGCCACCTTGTCAACTGGGATCACATCAAGTGCACTGAGCTCCCGTTCCTGCATCAGGTACATGAATTGCTGTCATCAATTTATTGATCTAAAATAAAGTTCTGAATGCGTAATTGCATTTGAACTTAAGGCCTCAGTGAATGGCTTTTTAAAGAGTAGAAAATACAATCTGCAGAAGCTATTATAATTAATAGAATGGTTCAGGCTGCTAACAAAGGTGTTGCTTACTGATGGTGTGGACTGTGTTTCCTTGTTTCTCTCAGTGTTATGGCCTGGAAAGACATTGTGTTGAGCCCTTGGGTGAGGAGACTTGAAGTGGTATTAAATTATTATCCCAGGATCCTCTTTTTTTCCTTAGGATTACTGGCAAACTAATCTAATTTGGGTAATTTTGGTACTGTTTATGTGAATATTGAGAGCAGCTCTGTTCTTTCCAAGCCAGCTCAATTATTTCCATTTCTGAAGAAGGCTGGTATATGATGAGTCTTCACTGTTTAAGAAAGAAAATAAATCCTGTCTAACAAAGTCATGCGTGGAATCTGTCCATTTATTCTTTCCCCCTTGAACCTGCTTTTTTTTTTGTTTGTTTTGTTTTTGTGCACAATCTATGTATTTTGAATAGGGGAAAAAGCCCAGCCCAGTCCTCCTAATCATGTTATAAAAATGGTAGAGGTGTTGAAGAACATGCTGTGGGTAAGGGAAGGACGGATAAACAGAGTGAAAAAGAGGTGTTGCAGCATCTGGCACAGTTGCTGCAAGCATATAGTTGATCACCCAGCAACAAATGACTAAGACACTGAGACGTATTTAGGATAATCTCACAGAGTGCAGCCCCTGAACAGGGGAGAAAGGACGAAGGTGAGACATTGGAGTCTGGTCCCCTCTAAAGCCTTTTTCTGAATCTTCTGCAAGAATAAACTGCAAGTATAAAATGCTGTAATAACTTTGAAGCAGATGGATCTGAAATGTTGACGTGTTTAAATGGAGGGTTAGTCTTCCCCCTTTCTTTTATTTATCTTAAATACTTCCCAGTTTGATCTCTTTTAAACAGTTGCAGCGGGCACAGTGGCCAGCCTCAACCTGAGTTGAAAGTCAGATTTTGTCAGAAATCTGGAAAGAAAAATAATTTCTGAAACAAAAATCTGTGACATAGCAAATAGCAAGCACTCATCATGGGCAAGCTATTGGAGACACTCAGAAACACAATCACTACTGCATGGCGTGCCTTTAACTGGGAGTTGCAGGTTAATATTTAAATCAGTGTAGGTCTGTGGACTTCTGTGGCTTATGCAAACTGAGGATTTGACCAAGGCCTGTGATATGAAGCAGGATTGAAGTCTGATATTGATGGGTGTTAATTTTTGACTCTGCTTTTATCATACCCTTTAAAAAGCTGGTGTCTATCAGGAATTTTTATGTTGCTTCATTTTCAGTGACACTTCTCCTCCAGCTCCTAGCTCTCTGCTTCTTTGCAGGAAAAGGTATTTTCTTTGCTTTTTGTATGTATCTGTGACTTCCACATTAATTACAAGTGGAAGATCTGTGCTAAATAGTTAACATTACCTTGGGTCTATTGAATTGAATCAGTCAGAGCTTGGTCATTTGTGCTAGAAAATTACTCTTTTTGTCACTTTTCTCACCTTTGTGTTGTCTGTGAAGACTAAAATATCTGTTGTTCTTTCAGGCCCGTCAGAAGGGCTATTCCATCTATGTTGGGTTTACAGTTAGATGAAGCAGGTTAATTTGGTAGAGAGGCCATAACTTACCACCGAATAGAGTCTGTAATTGGGCTAGGGGTTTGTTTTGTTTTCTGAATTACTATGTCAAAACTTGAGCAACTTTGCTTTTAATTCTCAAACTGAATTATAGGTTTAGGACAAGGAGTTGCAGCAAACACAGGGTTTCAGCAGCTGGACTGATCCAATTTTCTGCATTGCTAGTGACAGTCTTGTTGGTTTTGTGTGATTTTATATTTAATTCAAGCAGATCTTCCAATAGGCAAAGATCAGAGAAGAGTAGAAGGCTTCTTTGTCTGCTTTGTAACTAAATAATCACACAGCATTGCTGTATAATTTAGAGGCTACAGCTCTTAGGGGCATGTTTACTCCCTCATCCTTACAGCCTTATGCACAGCACTGCTGTATGAACTCTGCAGGGGAAAAAAAACCCAAACCAAACAAAATCCATTTCTCTGCAGTAAATTTTTATACTGAATCTTCAGGACTGTCTTTACAGACTACGGACAACCCATTTTTTCCTGTGGTGTAAGGGTTTCTGGTGAAACATGGTGAATGAGTGCTGGGGCATCTGTTTGGGCTGATAGTGAATATATTTGATTATGGATGGACTGCTTGTACTTTAAATTATGAAAAAGAAGCGTGAGTTTCCTAAGTAGTATTTCACCATTGAAACCAGGCAGTATGAATTGTCAGCTCAAGTGCGGTGTCACCGGAAGGTGAGATTTAGCCAAAGTGGTCACTTCTGCTGTAGAGATGAGGAGATGGAGTGGTAGAAAAATAGTATTACCATCATGTTCCTTTCACTTGCAAAAAGGGGGGGAAATAACTGCCTGTGTCTGTGCAGTATTTACACACAGACAAGGAGTCTAGACCAGAAGCTGTCAGGTTGTAGATTTTGGAGGATTTAAAATGACCTTCATGCCATGAAAAGGCTCTTTGCCTACGTGCCTGGTGGTAGAAGTGGAGTCGTTGTGGAAGGAAATAATGCTTTGCTTTCCCCACAAGTTTTTGTTTTTCTTTAGTTCTTCCTGCTTCTTGCCTTACTACTGACAGGGAGCCTATTTTGCCATGCTAAACACCTTGGGGCTGACAGGAGGGAGAAAACCTACAGGCTCCTTTGACAGCTGTAATCAATAAGAAATGAAAAATCTCACTTTGAGAAGCCCTTTTCCAACTATAAATGACAGCAAGAGTCATGAAGGTGAAACCCTGATTTTAGACCAGACTGTGAAAGCAGAGGACCAGGAATCTGAGCCTAAGGAAATGGTTTTCAAACCAAGAGTTTCTCTCTGCTACTCGGTGTGCACCCAAGTCAAGGAAAGAACCACACTGTTCCAATCAGTCCTCAGTAATACCTTCTTCAGGCAGCTCATAAGCTGGAGCTTTGCTTAGCACATCCCTGTGCTCTCAGGGCAGACACAGGGCTTGCTGCTGCGGGAGCTTTCATTATCAGATTGCAATCTTCTCTGAAGGTCCCACTCACCTTCTGGGAAATGCTGAATTTCTCAAACTCTCATGAGAGTCACTGGGAGATGAGGAAACTTCATTAATGGCATCTAGTCAGGAGGAGGGATCAGATGAGGTTTTTAACCTAACAGGTCTAGTTCATTTTTTTAAAAAAAGTAAATAATTTCTGTGGAAGAAGAGAAGTTGTTTATTTCCAAATAGATCTAATTGCCAGCAAGCCACATTGAAAATGGGAATAACAACTTTTAATTATGATTAGGGGTAGACAGAAATTCCCAGAGCACCTGGTTAATCAGAAACAGAGACTGAGGAGTGCAGTGTTTTTCATGCCGTGTTACCGTGGCAATGGCAAGTTATTCAGAAAGCATAATAGGAAAAGTTAAGTCTTACTGATATGTTCTTGTTTTGTGATGTTGAGTAACTATTAGTATGGGCTCTTACTGTCATCTTTGGTTTGCAGTAAGCAATGGAAGCGAATAAGTATGCCTGTGTCCCATATTGCTGTTTTACAGCTTAGCTGCTTATTTGGTTGATATGGAGTTTTTATTCCCTTTATGTTATGGGTGCAGCTGGGGAATTCAGTAGTAATAAAAATACAGAGCTCTTTACCACAAGGTTTGTGCTGATAGTTCTCAGTGTTCTGTGAAGTATGATTAATCTCACATTGGAGATACGTAACCGAGAATCAAGTTTGCCCATGGCCACTTGGCTGGTAAGAGGACTGGGATGAGGATCTCTGCCCTGGAGTCTCAACACAGAGCTCCCCCTCTGTCTGTGCAGAATTCCTCTTTGGTTTGTTGGTAGAACTGTGAGTGGTATCATTTCTCCTAAGGATGTGGGAAAGGTTTTAGGTTCCCCAGATATTAATCAGTATCTTTTTGTCAGCACTAGATTCATTTTAACGAAGAGATACAAAAATACCACTTCCTTTTGTATTAGCTATCATATGTCCTCTGGAGGCATCTTTGCCAAATGCATTACAAAATGCAATTAATGGCTACCCAAGAGATTTATTCTATTATCTTGACTAGCTTATTTCTAAAGTAGTTTGACATTTTATTTATCTGACTTACCTGTTGTTGTAGGGAGATTTTGTTTTATTACCCTTGAGAAGGCTAAAATGTTAAACAGGAAATATGGGAGTTCCTTTCATTTCACATTCATAGTAAAAAAGTACTTTCAGACTGGAGTGTCAGGTCTGCAGTATAGGAGAAATCTGGGCTTGTGGTTGGGACAAAATGGTGCTCAGGAGACTTAGATTTTATTACAAGCAGTATCCCAGACCTCTGTGGTAAGCTGCTTATACCTCAGTCCTACAAAGTAGTTTTAAGCCCTGCACACCATACCTCTCAAATGTGAAATTCAGGTTGAGCTTTGTCTTCCTCTGGCACTGTCAACATCCCAGTGCCTGCAGTCAGTGTGGATGGGCACTGTAGGGAAGGAGTGCACTGGAGTGAAGTCGGGTTGCTGCTCGCAGAACAGACTTAGCTGTAAACAGTAGAACAGATGTAATTTGAAGTAGCCACTGGTGTTGCTGCTGGATGTGTACTGTTGGTAGTGTGAACTATAATGGTAACTGTAACACATTAACAAAGATTTCATTTATCTGGAGCAGTAAGAGCCATTTTTATATGATCATCTGTTAAACTGAACTTCTTTCTTCTTCAGCCAGTACAGACATGCTTGACATCAGCTGAAATCTTTTAAATATAATAGTTTTGTGGTGATTTTGTAATCATATTCTGGTGTCCAGTCCTCTCAGCTATGCTCCATGATTTCCTGATTTCACCTTGATGCATGCGCACGCACACATACATTCCATTTGGGAACAGAAGTTAAATATTTGATTTGATTATGATCTTTGGGAGGCATTATAATTAGGAAGGGTTTTTTTTTGAGGGGCCAAGAGAAAGCTCAGAGAGTCAGATCAGGAGGAAAGAAAACCAATTGAGACTGGATTTGCAACTTTCTATATGTGAGCACGCTATTTTACTTTGCATTGACGTTCTGAGTCAAAGATGATGAGAAGCATCTGATTAATAGAAGCCTGGATGAACAGAGATGCTGTTATAGTGGTTTTGGAGTCCTGTAGATCTTGGGCTTGGCAGCCAAAAAACTAGTCCCTTTTTATCTTCATATTAGAGAAAACTGTAAGGTAAATGAAACAAGCAAGTAGAGCAGGCATATATTATTAAGCATGTTTTGTATGAGTAAATGAATATCCACAATTCTAAAAGTGTAAAACTGAGCTCTGCAAAGATAAATTGCTTTATCTTAATAATATACAGCATCCAAGAAAGCCTCTGCTTTTTGAGAAGAAAAATAGGAAAATTTAGACCTTTTTGGAGCAAAGATAATTACACACTGGCTTATTTTAATTACATTATCTTAAGTAGGTCACTCACATGCTTAAAACTGACAATTTAGGAAAGCTTAGGAACCTGGCATAAGCACAAAACCAAGGGACCTGGGTTCCAATCTCATTTTACAGATCAGTCCCAGTATTGCTCCAGCATTTTAGCATGGACTGCCTACAGTCAGAGAGAGCATTACTGGTATTTGTTTTTCAGTCCAGACCGGTGTTAGCACTTACTTTCTGGGTCAACTGATTTAATTACAAACATGTTCATTGCAGTCAAGCTGTCTTGTAGCAGCAGTGATAAAAAGATAAAATCAGGCTTCTGAAAGCAATGGTGACAAGACTGGCTCAGAGCGGATACAGAGACTGAAAACAGGAGCAACTTCATATGGTCAGAGATGGTATTGAATGTTTGCTTTCTGATTTAGAGTGTCTTATGGCTCTAGGAGAATGAGGCAAAAATTACCAGCTCAGTTAGCTCCTAATTCCTTAAATGGGTGATCCTGTCTTGCAGGTGCTTAGGATGCTGCATGTCCATTTAGTACTGAAAAAGTCAGAGCTTTAGTGTCGTCTCAGGAGCAGCAGAGCTCCAAGCATATTTATAAACTGCTCTTCCCTTCTTCAGCTACCTAGTGGGTAGACCAGAGCTCCTCTGAAAATTTGAGTAAAGGGCTGTTTTGGAAATATTTGGCTTCAGAGGTACAGTGTGGAAAGTACTAAAAGGAGCGCTTGTGTCTGAACTGGCTTTGCTCCTACTTCACTAGTGTTTATGCAAGCTGGTCTTTAAACTCCCTCGGGGG
>JANHGB010017685.1:434-10745 GCA_026283785.1 Coracopsis vasa | reverse complement strand
CTACTGCTATCACTGATGGGCTTGGCCTTGGCCAGCAGTGGGTCTGTGTTGAAGCTGGCTGGCATTGGCTCTGACAGACACAGGGGAAGCTACTGGCAGCTTCTCACAGAAGCTTCTCGCTATAGCCCCTCTGGTACCAGAACCTTGCCATGCAGGCCAAATACACCATTTAGGAGCTGTGACATAGAGTTCTTTTTGTCCAGTTGTTTTAGTTGTGAAAGGAGTTTTCAGAAGGGATAGCCTTTTTTTTTTTTTTGGATGCTGTACAGTTCACAGTACATCAGAGATAGAGAGGTGAAATAATAGGCAGCAGTTCTCATCTAAGAAGAAGGTATCTGTAGCCATTTCTTACTATTTAAAAGCACTTTTCAAAGAAAATCTGTTGGCATCAGTGTTGATTTTTTTTAAAGAAAGTTCAGAGGCTTGAGAATTGCTTCAGTAACTGTTGAATGCTGTTGACTGGTAAAGCAAATGACATTTGGTGTCTTATAATGCAAACTTCTGAGATATTCCTTAATTAAAACTATTCTGTTGTTGTAGGCACCTCCTTTCGTATTTGCAATAAAAATGGCAGAAACAACTCCTGATTCTGCTGAGAAACTGGTCATCATCCACTCCAAAGCTCACAAAGATACCATTCTAGCTAATTTTGAAGAACAAAGGAAAAAGGATTTTCTTTGTGACATTACTCTGATAGTGGAGAATGTGCAGTTCAGAGCCCATAAAGCTTTGCTTGCTGCCAGCAGTGAATACTTCTCGATGATGTTTGTTGATGAGGGTGAAATAGGACAGTCAATTTACATGTTGGAGGGAATGGTTGCAGACACCTTTGGGGCACTGCTAGAATTTATCTACACTGGTTGTCTCCGTGCCAGTGAAAAAAGCACAGAACAAATTCTGGCTACTGCACAGCTGCTGAAGGTGACTGACTTGGTGTGGGCCTGCACAGACTATCAGGCCAGCCGTAGCCCAGGTAGTGCGTTACCAGCTCCAGCTAATAGTGGAGTCTCTGTAGCTGTTACTGCAAGTGACAAGAAAAATGAAGATCCACCAAAGCGAAAACGAGGGCGACCGAGGAAAGTCAGGAATGTCCAAGAAGAAGAAGAATCAGGAGGAAATTCTGCTGAAGATGTGCAGCTGAGAGAGAACAATTCCATGCAAAATAAGCAGAACTTTATGACAAAAGACACTGCAACAGAAGAAACAGTTGCCAGTGAACAGGCTCCAGCGAGGAAGGATGCAGAAGAAAATGAACGTGATTGTGGCTCAGAAGCTGCTGTCGATCTGTCAGCTGAGAAAGATGAGAATTATGATCCCAAATCAGAGGGAATACAGAGCACTCAAAGCCGTTACAGCAAACGTAGAATAAGGAGGTCAGTCAAACTAAAAGATTATAAGCTTCTCGGTGAAGAGGATGAAAAAGGACTGGTAAAGAGAACTGATGGAAAAAGAAAACGTGCAGGTTCTGAAGCTCGCTGTAAAGACTGTGGCAAAGTATTTAAATACAATCACTTCTTAGCTATTCATCAACGAAGTCATACAGGTAGGTATTAAGAGACTGCTGCTTTTGGGTCAGGGTTTAGTGACTTGCTGAAATGTGGGCTGTTGCCTACAGCAGGAACTGTCCAGAATAACATGCTGATCCAGATTACAGTGTCTCCTATGTTTGCTCTTTTATTCCTGTCAGCAGACCTCATAGCCTTTATGTCTTACCTTGATTGCAGTTTAGTTAATCATGTCACTGTTTAAATGCTGAATTATATGGCAATGCTTAAAGAATTATTTTATTGCTGTGTGAAGCTTGTCTCTTAATTCTCCTTATCACTATTCAAAAGTCATTTTTAGTGACTGCTTTATTGCAGTGCATCTCCCTGTCAGAATGTCTAACGAGAAATAATGCGTCCATACTTAAAAATGTCATCTTTTGCTTTTAGGGGAGCGCCCTTTTAAGTGCAGCGAGTGTGGAAAAGGCTTTTCCCAGAAGCATTCCCTTCAAGTCCATGAGCGGATGCACACTGGAGAGCGGCCGTACACGTGCACTGTCTGCAGTAAGGCTCTGACAACAAAGCATTCTCTTCTGGAGCATATGAGCCTGCATACAGGTAAATATTTCAAGGCAAATGGAACCTCTCTCCCCCAACAATTTGCTTTTCTGAGAAAAAGTATTTCTGCTCTCGCTTGTGTGTGCTGTCTTATTTACTTATTTCCTTATGCTTGTTTTGGATGTGGCTGGCTTTTTAATAAGTGATCTTCTTTACAGGGCAGAAGGCTTTTACGTGCGATCAGTGTGGGAAATACTTCAGCCAAAAGAGACAGCTCAAGAGCCACTATCGAGTACACACAGGTATAACAAGTTTGGGTTGAAGAGCTGGCTTACAGTCCGCGCTGATATGTCCTCCTAAAGATTGACTAAGGCTAAAAATTATTCAGTGATGCTACCCTGGTGTGTGGTGTCTTGATATAACAAGGAATAGGAGGAGAGAGACAAAATGGCATGTAATAAATTGAATGTTTAGAAAAAGAGTTAATGGAGAAGGACTCTTATGATGACTAAAAATCAGTTAGGCTGGTTTTAACATACAGCTTGATTGCTTTAGCCCTGCTGTGTGTGTTACACAGAGGCTAGCGGTTGTATAAACAATTGTGTCCACTGCCTGTTGTGCAAATTGCTTCGTAGTTTCCCACTACCTTGAACTAGTGATGACAAAAAGGCTTTTAAGAAGTGTCCTCACTTCTGGAGCATGATGGAGATTAAGGTACACACACACAGGAGGTAGTGGAAAAAAATCAGAATTTACGAAACTTCAAGACAAGGCATGTTTGGGGGGTAGCAGGTGCCAGGCCCCTCTTTTCCCATGATGATATTTAATAGAGGAATTAGGAGCGTGACAGTTGAGATAGGGAGGAGGCAGTGTATCACCTTTTGTTTTCTCTCTATATTATATCGAAGTGGTTATTTTACAGGAAAGTGCTTTAACAAAGGTCACTGAAGAGATACAGGGGATCACTTATGCACTGACACTTTTTTTGTTATTGCGACAAGGCCATTCGCTGCCGGAATGTAACCAGTGTCGTCGCAAATTCATGGATGCAGCTCAGTTAAAGAAACACCTAAGAACACATACAGGTAATATTGTCTGTCATATTTTGTGGGGTTTGGTTTCTCTTGAAGTAACAGAGACTTCAAGAAAATGTTGGGCAAATGACCCTTGTCTCTGTGGGAGAAACTTCTGCTCTACTTGTACATAATGATGCCAGTATTGCTGATGAAGAGATCTAGAGTGCAGGAGCACAAAAAACTTGGTATTACAATAGTGCAGAAGTAGTATCTATTGTAGGAAGAGTGGGTTTTTTTTCCCATTCTTATACAGCCTGCAGAAAATGCAGGTTCTCCTACGGCAGAATCCTGGACTGGGAATTCAGTTTATGAGTAGAGAAACATCCAGCATGTGTGGGGCTTGAAGTGAGCTAACTAGTAACAGAAAGTGTATGTCCTAAATGAGTTGGGCACCCTTGTGTGTGAGGGATGTGTGCTTATGAAAAGTGCTGCTGACCAGAACAGTAATTTCCTTTTATCTTTTCATTGCACTGTAATAAACCAGACGTTCGCAAGAGATGTGCTGGGAGGGATCATTTAATGCAAGTGCGTCAGAGGGTGTTCTGAGAGATTTAGAGGGAAAGGTGATACCAAAATGGCTGGATAACAGAGATAAATACGTTGATCTACCCTCTCATGATAACAAAGCATAAGCTTCTTAACATAACTTTTTGTGAAGGGTAAGTTCATAAGATGACGTGAATATTTTTTTTCTTTTAAAATAGCTGTAAACAGTGGTGATTGGGTTTTTCTCCAAATCAAATTGTTCTAAAGCATGTTGCCTGTGGTTATAACATACGCACAAGATTGAGTTATGTATCTCATTCATTTCCTTAGTGAAAATAACACAGCTTTAAATTCCCTGGAGTGTAACGAGGTCAAAACTTGTGCTTTTGTGAGTTTTTAGTGTGTCCAGAATAGCATTAACTTGTGATACTTACAAGTACTGCATTTTCTATTGAGGAGAGCACAGTGTTTGTTGACACACACACAAGTTTCGTATCTGAAGCTGGTACAGCTCTGTAAGTGCAGTGGGAAATCAGTTTGGTAGTGAGAAATGAGAAGAGGAAGCATAAGCAAAGTACACTGCAAAAATAGGTAAACTAAGATGAGTTCTAGCAGAAACTGCCTTGCCATGTATTCTGCTTCCGGAAAAGAGAGGCCACACACCAGTGTTAACATTGCAGAAACAACAATTGATCTGTCCCATCTCAAAAGTAAGAAGTAAAATTCTAAGGAGTTTGGGGGACAGATGTTCCCTGCCCATGGCAGGGGGGTTGGAACTATAGATGATCTTAAGGTCCTTTCCAATGCTGACTGTGCTGTGATTTTATTTTAGCATTGATATGACTGTTCTGCTATGGCAGCACTTTTGTAACACTGTGTCATGTGAACACAGTTTACTTAGGAAGTTACCGTCATTTTCAGTAGGAGGCTGGAACTAGATATGTTATGGTGTGAATTAGGATTTGCTCTGGTTGGGTAGTATCTGTAGTATCTGTTTCTTGTGAACCTTTCTGTTACTTAATTTGGCTCCTCTGCTTCTACTCAATTAGACACAAGAATTCTAAATGCAGTAAAAAAAAAATCCAAACCAACCAAACAGAATTTATTCAACCCACCATAATTTAATTTTTCTCTGACTAGTGTTCCCAGGGTATCATAGACCTGGGATGATGAAGCCTTATAGGAAGCCAGCCAACTTGTTAAGATAATGGATTCACTTTCAGGTTTGGAAACTTGGGTTTACTCATCAGCATGGTGCTGCACATAAGCTTAGCATTAATGCCTACTAGTTCAGAGTCAGTCTTTTTCTAACTTGCCTGTTCCATGTGGAACACCCTCACCTGTATCATAGATACGGGTTTTGTTACTCTTGAGTATCTTCCAAGGGGAGAAACATCAGAGATGTATGTTTAAAATACTGTACCCTTATTTAACTAGTGAGTTCATTCGATTTCAGATATCTGTCCTGACCCATGGCAGAAGTGTGAGGATTTGCCAGTACACACTTGATACTGTGTATGGTAAAATAGAAAATCTTTTTTAATACGTTGATGGGAAGTGCTATATAAAAAAAGTAATGACAGACCTCTTTTGATAGGTGAGAAGCCCTTCACTTGCGAGATTTGTGGCAAATCATTTACAGCTAAAAGTTCTCTTCAGACTCACATTCGAATTCACAGGTAAAGTATGTCTAACATTTATTACATTCTTTAAAAAAGTAACTTCTAATCTGATACCCGTGTGTAGTGCTTGTTCAATTGTAGAATGGTCAGGGCTTGTTTGCATTTTGGGTGTATTTTTGCTAGACCTATTTAAAATTTTTTCCTTGATCTGTTTAAAGAAATGGTAGTGGAAAGTACTTCACTGTTAAATACTAGTGTGCCAGGACAGTGTAAGGTTCTTCTTTGGTGTATTGTGTCCGTTTAATGACAATGTGCTTACTGTTACACTATTTATGTGAAAATGTTACTGTGAGTTTATGTTTGACAGCAGAACAGTAGCCATGTGTGTAACAAGAGTTTCTGCCTCTGATATTGTAACAGGAGAGCAGTTATGTTATCTCTGTAGCTCTTGAGTATATGCTAATGGAAGTGTCTACAGTTTGTGAAGTCATGTAGAAATAATTAGGAAGTGAACTAGAGAATGTTCTTTATGTCACAATTCTTAAGTGCTTATGACTCAGCAAAATAAAATAATAGTTTAAGCTTTTTATTCTATAATAAGTTGCAGAAAGCAGCATTGTCCAAGTGAATATTTTAATGAGATCAATACATTGCTTTGCAGAGGAGAAAAGCCATATTCTTGTGGTATATGTGGAAAGTCCTTCTCCGATTCCAGTGCCAAGAGAAGACACTGTATCTTACACACAGGCAAAAAGCCTTTCTCCTGCCCAGAATGTAGTTTGCAGTTTGCTCGTCTGGACAACCTGAAGTCTCATTTGAAAATTCATAGCAAGGAAAAGCAATTTCAGGAAGCCAGTGCTGCCCCAAGCACCAACACTAGTTCAGAAGAAGTGAGAAACATTCTTCAGCTGCAGCAGTATCAACTTGCCACCTCTGGAGGGCAGGAAATTCAACTACTGGTTACAGATGCAGTACATAATATAAACTTCATGCCTAGTCATAATCAAGGCATTAGTATTGTCACTGCAGAAAATGCCGCAAATATGACAACAGAGCAGGCTGCTAACCTCACGCTGCTTGCTCAGCCACCACAGCAGCTGCAAAACTTGTTGCTCTCAGCGCAGCAGGAGCAAGTGGAACAAATCCAAAGTATCAATATGATTGCAAACCAAATAGAGGCTGCCCCGCCTGAACAAATGCACGTCATCACTCTTTCAAAGGAAGCACTAGAACAATTCCATGCTCATCAAGGGCAAAATGAAGGAATCCACTTAGCAGAATCTTCACATCCAGCTCCGCATGTGCAGCTGACTAAGGAGTCAAGTCAACATTCTCACTCTAGCCAAGATACGGTTCCTTCACATCAAAACAGTGAAGAACAGAATCAAAGTGTACATGTTTCTGAATCACATCAGCAGTCTCTGTCAGTAAATGAGTCATCTCATGAGCATCCTGTTCAAGAACAGGCTTTCTGAAATGGTTATTTGTCATCGGAGGGCTGGGCTATAGCATTGCTTCTCATCCAAGCAGTGATAACACATATTGCACTGTTTTTTCTACAGCATAATCTATCTGAAGATGCATTTCTTGGTGATTTTGATGGGTGACTTTCAGGCTTTTTTAACCTTATTTATTTGGGACTTCTTTTATTTTTCCAGATTGGTATTTCTATACCACTTAGTCCATACGTCACACATGATCAGTGTGAGGTTTTGTGCCTCATACACATCCATGCCTGCTGAGGAGCTATTTGGCCCCTTAGTCACATTTGTGTGTGACTCTTTAAGAGAAGCATACCTAGCTGGTAGAAGAACAGTGTTAAAGATATCTGCTGATCAGAAAGTAAGACTTCTCTGATGAAGTCAGGATTACCTAAACTACTGTCAAGCTTAAGATAATCAGTACTTTCTGCAAAGCTAACACCATATGTCTTATGTTTAATGAGTTTTTTCTCTGCAGGCTAATGTATAATTTTCTATGTGATCATTCCCTGAAGTGCATTTTGATTTACTGACTACCAGATTTGATTAGTTTGGGTTGGAATTTTTGCAGCCTTTGACTGGCCCAGGATGACCCCTCCTGTTTACTGTGTGCTGTACAACTTTTGCTCCTCAGAAATGCTTAAGCCATTAGACTTGAATAGTGGCAATGAGATGTGGTGTGGTTACACTGGACAACTGAATAGCCCAAATTCTGCTCTGTTAGCTTTACCACTCACTCCCTGTGTGACTGTGGGCAAGGTAGTTAACCTCTGTGCCTTATTTCATCATCTAGTAAGTGGGGATAGTGCTTTGAAACTCTGTCAAGCACTTTGAAGAGCTCTTGATGTTGAAGGCATTGTCTGTTGAACTGCAAATTTCTCTTCCTGACAGGATTCTGTAAGCTTAGGAGCCAGTGTATATTTAAAGCGTTATTTTTTGTACTTTGGAGAGCGAAATGTAATGTTACTTTTAATATATGTTAAAGCTGGTAACTGTTTTTTGTGGGGACTTAAATCACTTCAGGGCATAATGAGCTACATAAATGGGGCATATTGAGTTAAAGTTGTACAGCTATTTTCGCTGACTAAATTATATGTATACAAATTATTTTCATTGACTGACTGGCTGCTAACAAAAAAGATTTGGCATCTTTATAAATACCGTGCCAGAGTATATGCCTTGCATTTTCAAGTTTGGCTGCTGGTCATATCTCAACATAGTGTACTAGTGTGTTAAAAACCAGATAAAATACAACTGGTACTTAAAGGAACATGCTCAGTCGTTACTGTGGTTTTAAAGTGTCCTTTTTAGAAAAAAAAGTGATTTACATTTATATTTTGTGTTTTAACAAATGAAAAATGCAAAAATTAATTTGAATTTAAAAGCAAAACGAAAGGTCTTTGTACACGCTTGGGTTATATGACTGCCCAGAGAGTCACTGGCATAAAAGCCCAGTGCATAGAATGATAGAAGAAATCAAACTGGAAGGGGCTGCCAGAGGCCACCTGGTCCATCATCTTCCTCAAAGCAGGTGTGCCTAGATCATGTTGCTGTGGTCTGGTTGAGTTTTGAATGCATTGAGGGATGAAGATCCACAACCTCTTTAGGCCACCAGTTCCAGTGTTTGACCATATTTGCAGTGATAAAAATGTTTCCTGTATTTCATTGGAATTTCCCATGTACCAGTTTATGTCCATTGCCTCTCATCTACCAGTGTGCCTCCAAGAAGTGTCTTCTCCACAACCTCCTGTTAGGTAGTTGAAGACAGCAGGAAGGTTTTTCCAACATTGCATGTACCTAGGGCCTAAGCAAACACAGTTCTCGGCCTTTTCCATCATGTGCTCCAGCTCTTTATTCACCTCGGTGGACTTCTGCTGCCCTCAGTCCAGTATGTCTATGTCTGTCTTATTCTGGAGAGACCAAATTCTGGATAACATTCCTCGCTCCAGTCCAGACTACTCAGCTGGCTCCTGACTGCATGCTGTGGGAGTTTGAGTAAGTTCCTCCAGTTTTTCAAAGTACTAGATCAGTTTTCATATAAATGGATCATGAGAAGGGTAGACAGAACAAATCAGTGAAGAGGGGGGAAAAAAAAGAGACCCAAACCATCCCACAGCAAAACCCTATTTAGACTTTTCACCTTTTCTTTCCTCTCAAAATGGAGAAATACAATTTGTATACTTTCTGTGACCAAAGAGAACCAGTGTATTCTGCAGTTGTACTTCAGAGGCTTGATGGCGTCTTGATGCTGTAAGAGCATTAAAAAGTACAGTAAAGCTTGTTACAACATCTAAGAAAATCTTGCTGATAATCATATAACTTTAAGTTTACAATAAATATTCTGGTGGTTTCATCTTATAATACTGAATGTGCAGCCATAATACTGTCTGGTCATTATAAATTTACATGAGCTTACACTGAGTTCCTTCTCTGCCATGTATTTATGAATCCTGAAATGCTTAAAAGCTGGTTACAAGCTAAATTCTAAGACTACCAGTAAAGTAACTATTAATGCCTTTCCTCCTTTTTTGAACTTTGATTTGTTCATTATGAAGTTATCTTTGCAGAATTAAGTATGATGCTACAGTTATGCACTATCACATACTGACTGCTCGATGCTCTCCCTATGACTTAAAAAAAGAAGTTTGGGGGTTGGAATTTTCTTATGCTTTTCTACAAGTTACCAGGGAAGAAATGAGCTTATGTGACTAGCACAGCAGTGACTCATCTTGCACGCTGCATCGCTGAAGCTGTCAGCACACATCGTGGCTTGCACTTGAGAAGTTCGCGTGGTTTCTCATACCACAAGTGTTGCTTTTTTGACACCATTTTCTTCCTTTCTAGGGAGTATATTTGTATTAAAGATGAAAATAAATCCCTTTTTCTGTGTATGCATTGTTAAGGCTGCAATTGAAGCCTTAAAGCTTTGTATTTGAAGGGAAATCCCTTCATCTTTGGTTTTTAGTCCAGCTGCCACTAAGAACTATTTAGCAAACAAATGCATCCTTTAAAAACTACATTTCAAAGCAGCTTTCTAAATATCTTTAATCCTTAGCTAGTAAACACCTTAATGTCTCATTTTCACATAGACTAATCTTAGCAAATCCATCTCACTGCTGATTATGTTAAAATGAGATTAGGATTTTGGACGTAAACACGGAACAATAAAGTAAGTATGGAAAGATCCATTTTGTGATCAGTTAACACCATTGTATTTCTTCTACTCCATTTGTAAGTTACACAGTGTAGCTGCACTCTGGGGAAAAAAAAAAGGAGTAAAATTCTTTTAAATACAAGTTTATGAAATTTTGGCTTTTTCTGAAGATTTTGGCTGATTCTCAGGGAAAAAAATATATCCCTGAGAGGTAGAGCAAACACTCTGTTGAGTGTGTATTCAACTATTGCGTGTGTACCTGCTCTACCTGCCAGTAACATTCATGGTTTTGGCTGCAATAGCATTTCCTGACCTTGGCACTCGAAAGTTCAAGAGTTTGCTGTTGTGTGTGTGGAAGCCGAGCTGCTGGCAGCATGGGGCCTTCCAGTCTGATAGTATTTAATATTTAAATACTTACTTAGCAGCTCCCTATCCTGTCCTGCAATTTTT
>JANHGB010017681.1:0-13354 GCA_026283785.1 Coracopsis vasa | reverse complement strand
GGGGGGTGTTGGTTTTTTGTTTGTTTGTTTGTGGGATTTGTTTTGTTTTGTTTAAATATTTGCTCTTGGAAACCCCTAAATTGTAAGCAACTGAATTTCATAGAAGGAAGTGTCTTACTAACCTGTCCTGCAAACATTCCACAGACACCAACAATGCAGAGGATGTTGAAAACTGCTGAACCGACAATGGTCCCTACTCCTACATCTCCATGAGTGATAAATACACCTGCAGACGGATCAAAACACGCATTATTACACAAGGTTCAATGAGGCCAAGTGCAAGGTCCTGCACCTGGATCAGGGCAAACCCCAATACCAATATAGTCTGGAAGATGGAGGTATTGAGAGCAGCCTTGCAGAGAGAGACTTGGGGGCACTGGTGGATGAAAAACTAGACATAAGTTGGACAATGTCCAACCATATCCTGGGCTGCATCAAAAGAAGTGCAGCCAGCAGTTAGAGGGAGATGATTCTGCCCCTGTACTCTGCTCTGGTGAGGCTCCACCTGGAGTACTGCAACCAGCTCTGGAGTCCTCAGCACAGGAAAGACATGGACCTGTTCAGGCAGCTCCAGAAGAGGGCCACAAAAGTGATTAGAGGGATAGAATACCCCTCCTATGAAGAAAAGCTGAGAGAGCTGGGGTTCTTCAGCCTTGAGAAGACAGGAGACCTTATAGCAGCGCTTCCAGTACCTAAAGAAAGCCTACAAGAAAGCTAGAGAGGGACTTTTTACCAGGGTCTGTAGTGACAAGACAAGGGGTAATGGCTTTAAACTAAAAGTGGGTAGATTTAGATTAGATATAAGGAAGAAATCATTCACTGTAAGAGTGGTGAGGCACTGAACTGGTTGCCTAGGTAAGTTGTAAAAGGCTTCTTTTGGTGCAGTCCAGAATACACTTAGCCTTCAGGTTAATTAACAGGGCTGCAGACTCACACTGCTGGGTCACACTGAGCTTCTCATTAACCAACACCCCCAAGACTTTCTCTTCAGGGCTGTTCTTAATCCATTCTCATATATCTCAACTTCTCTCTCAGGGGCCTGCAATAAGTCTCTTCTTTTACTTCCTATGTTCAGAAACAGATATTCATCACTGTGTTTTGAGAGGAGCTTCAGAGTTTTATGAGATATTTTGAGTAGTTAATTGTACCATGAACTGCAGACTAGTTGACAGCTGCAATTGCTGATTATAAATTGACAGAATGAAAGCACTTTTGGATACCTCTGCTTGATCTGCTGCTGCTTTTTTAACGGCAGATCTCGTAAGAGCTAGTCTGTGGGCTCCATACCTATAACAGACGCAAACAGTTCTGGAGTGGAGCTCCCTGCTGCCATGAATGTGGCTCCAGCAACATCTTCACTCAAATGTAGTTTCTGTAAGAAAAGCAACTGGTAATTTCAGCACTGCTACTGTATTTACATTGCACAGTTCTGGAGCTTCAAATATAGAAGCTCTTCATTTTCTGGCCACAGTGCTGTTAAAGGATCAACAGTCACTATGATACAAATTAAGACACTGCCTTTGAGAAGGCGAATACACTTTCAGCAAATAAAATGTTTATACCCTAACTCAGTGAAGTGTCAGACAACATTACTTATATATAACTGAATAGCCAATTGTGGCTTACATGTAGCTTAGAGAAAAGCATCTCTGCAGATTCAAAAAGATTATAAGCATCTCAAATTGGTCTCATTAACACTTGGAACTCTAAACACAATCATTCAAGAATTAAGGGATTCTAAAATTGGCAAATAAAAATCCATAAGAGAAAAATATAACCTCAGAGTATAAATCTTGAAACAGCAGGCCTGATTCTGGCTTCACTTTGCAACTGTGTTAATCAAAAGTGAGTCTGCTGATACAGACAAAATTAGTATAATCAGACACAGAGAGGCCTGTGTACTGCAGACAGATCTACTTTTATGACAGCATCTCTTAAGCTCTAATAGGATAGAAATAAGAGCTCTCAGACCAACAGAACCCGTGTAGCTCTCTATAAGTGGGCTGTATCAATTCAATACTGTCTGAAGATCTTTCCCTTGAACTATAAAGAAGGTGTTATGGAGGAGCTTTTTCCTTTTCTATAGTCTCTAGACTCATCTTTGGTATCTCATTTTTCTTCCAAGGATCAAAAAGTGATTAGTGACAAAAAGAGTGATAGAAAAAGCATGTGTTTTTCAGGCAGTATGCAACATTTTGAGCTGATGAAAATGGCATCCTACAGAACACAACAAAGCAAACAAAAGCCCTTATTGCACCATTTGACCTACTACCAGTCATACTGTTGCAGGAGCTGAAACCTAAGTGTGCTATCTGAATTCTTCTTAGCTGTTTTAATGTTCAGCAGAACATTAGAGCAACAGAGAATTAGAACATCAGAGACAATGATTTTATGAAGGATCAGTGACAACTTAATTGGTACAACCCAACTGGTACAATTTAAATATGGTGTATAAGGTGAATGCTGAAGACAGGAGATCTGAAAAGGAAAGAAAAGATCCCTCTTGAGTATTTTACTACAACTGGCTGTCTCCCTTATTCTTCTATCTGTTCTTCTACCGATAAGTACATAGCTCTGAGTAATACTAACAGGAATTTAGTACATACATCCATAGCAAAATAGGCTTTTTAATTAGCTACAGGAGTTTTTCAGAAAATGGTCACACACATTTCAAAGAAGAGATTTTTATTTTGCCCTCAAAAGGGAATTAAAATCTGTTTTGCATTTTGTATTCATTTTGTAGTAGCTCACCAAAGCCTTACCTAAAACAACATCTACAGGCCAACTATAAATTCTACACTGTGCCAATCAACTCACTTAATTAGAATACTACATGTAATTTTGCAAAGTCTTCTCAACAGTTATGTAACAGAATTATATTTGTTTACTATTCTTTCCATATAAAATATGCACTCTCATTCCATATCAAACCAAGGTACATACTTTTCCCATGCCTTTTTCCTTTTCTATACTTTCTGTTAGGACCACATACGCTCGCTTTCTTCTTGCTGATACAGAGGTAAAAGTGCAATAAAATTTGCATAGCCAACACATTAATTTGTCTATGTATGATTTATTTTCATAAGTGACTTTTAAAACTAAGAGTACATTAATAAACCCAACTCATCCATATGCCATATCCATCCTAGCTACATGCTTCAGGTATTTAATAGTGGGTTTTGCCATCTGATCTTATTAAACCTTTCATTTTTTCTCCTTGAGTGTGGCCAGGGGGACCAATGTGCCCAGACCAAAGGATAATTTTTTGGTGGAAAGCTCAAATAATTTGAAAAGTACCAAGGCCAAAAAGTTGACAGGAATGAACTCCAAACAACAACGGCACAAAATGTTTGATTCTATAATATTGTCTAAACGAATTTCCAAAAGATGAATAAAGTTTTTTAACATACCTCACAAATTTTCTCTAAAGATGGAACAAAGAAGTCATCACATACTATAGCCAAAGCATAAAACATATAAAGAGCCTGTAAAAAAAAATAAATTCAGGAAATACTTCAAATTTTTCCTGTACATGAAAAGAGGAAAGAAGGCAATGCTATATTTATTCAGACTGGTAGAAATATATAGCTTCACTTTTTATTCCATTCCAAATAAAAATCCCTCTGCTGATCAATTTATGCCATAAAACCAGATTCTTGAATGTAAGATTAAGTTTAGAACAAGAATGTTTGCCAGACCCTTACAAAGGCTTACGAAGTTACGTAGTCATCATCTGTATTTTCCATGAATTATCAGACCATGTAATTACATAGAAAGTAACACCATGTTGATTAACAATACCCAAGAAATAATCACACCTGGAAATAAGTGGACCCTGACCATGGCTCACTGCACCAGACCTCTCAGGAATGATCCTGGTTCTATGCACACGTGATTGCCCACTGTCTTCTGTGTCTTTATGTGCTGTGCTCAAGAAGTGGGCCCAATCCTACTGTTGTCTAACAAACACAATTCCTTTTCACTTTACTTTCCCTGAGTGGGTAATGAAAAACCAGAGCTTGCAGGCCTTGTTTTGGGTTTTTTTTTCTACAAAAAAATATAAAACTCCACACAACATTTTCTGTATTTCTTCAGGGGTTTTATATTCTAATTGCAATTGCGTCTTTTGCACAGAGGCACAACAGGAAGGAAAGACCTGCATCATTTTCTTAAATAAATCACAGAATTATTCAGGTTGGAAAAGACCCCGAATATCACCAAGTCAAACCATTAACCTAACACTAAGTCCTAACAAGTCCACCATTAAACCATGTCCCCAAAACGTATGTATAGACATATCAGAAGTAATTAAGTCGAAATATTAGAAACATGCTGATATATACAGAGCTCTATTGAGTAAGGTCACTAAAATAATTAACATCTTATTAACAAAAGGAAAACAAAAATTAAGCACAGTAGAGGAAAACTTACGGCAATGATATGAAGCAGAACCCCTCCTTGCTGCCGTTCTTTATTTGTAAATATATCTTCAGGAAATTCATTAATGGCTGAAAGAGAAATAAACATGTATTTTTTTTTTAATGTTACATCATCTATAAACAAGAGATTGAAAAATAAGGATACACCTGTAGAAATACATGACCAAACATGAGTGCATTTTTCAATTTATTACATTATGGCTTGCCACCTCAGAATCTTTTTTCTGCTCTGTCAAAAAAACAGAGAACTGATACTTCAGTGTGATTAATGACATCATTCATAGAATCATGCAAGGGTTTGGTTTGGAAGGGACCTTTAAAGGTTACCTACTCCACACCCCTTCACACAATGAGCAGGGTCATCTTCAACTAGATCAGGTTGCTCAGAGGCCTGTCCGAACAATGTTTCCAGGGGTGGCGCACCTACAGCCTCTCTGGGCAATCTGTTCTGCTATTTCACCACCCTTGTCATAAAAAATGTCTTCCTTATATCTACTCTAAATCTACCTTCTTTTAGTTTAAAATCATTATCTCTTGTCATACTGCTACAGGTCTCATTAGAATACCAAGTTGGAAGGAACCTCAAGGATTATCTGGTCCAACCTTTCTTGGTAAAGCATGACCTAGAGACTACATGTCCCAGCACCCTGTCCAGCTGAATCTGAAAAGTGTCCAGCACTGGGGCGTCCACCGCTTCCCTGGGGAGATTATTCCAATGGCTGATTGTTCTCATTGTGAAAAACATTCTTCTTGTGCCCAGTAAGTATCTCCCCAGCAGTAACTTCTGCCCATCATCCCTTATCTTTTCCATGTGAAAAAAGTCTGTCCCCATCTTTTTTCTAGGCCCCCTTTAAATACTGAAAGACCACAAGAAGGTCTTGCCAGAGCCTTTTCTTCTCCAGGCTGAACCACCCCAACTCTCTCAGCTTGTCTTTGCAGCAGAGGTGCTCCAGCCTGGCTTTAAGTGTGCCTTGCCTGAAAAATTACACAACGGTTGTAATCTTCCAGCAGGTTCTTCACTACAAACTTTCATAGGGCTCCACAGTCTTGCAAATCAGAGTCCAAGTACTTCCTCCAAAAAGTCTACTATCTAAATCTGGTGAAAGAGGAATGAAACAGAAATTGTAGGTGTATGATAGGGATGTGCAAAGACATGAGTTTTGACTCGGAAGTCGTGTGGACCTCAGTTAGAGGATCTGTCTTCCACACAAAGGCAACAGAGTGAAAAAAGGATCCCAGATGGTGGAGACAAAGGCAGCGACTAAAACAAAGGCCTGAAGACATATATGAGATAAAAAACATCTGGATTGGCAAAACAGGCAGGGAGAGAGATCTACAGTGCCTCAGACAGATGTCTGGGGAGTTTAAGGGTGAAAACTATTTCAGCCACTGGAATCCAAATGCACTCAAGTCATTACATTGTTATTCAGAAAGATATGTTCCTGTCTGCAAGGACTTGTAGATGTACATTAACAACATAATAAGCTCCACAAAGTTCTTGTGAATTTACCATAATACACTGAAAATTGGGGAAGGAAACAGAGGAAATATATGACCATCTTTCCCATATTCAAATCTGCCAGTTTAAAGAAATGCTTAAGAGCACAACATACGATATTTATGCTGCTCCATTTTCAATTTCAATGGCATATTTCCTCAATTTCTCAATATAAATTTGCAAACAATAACTATGAACACAGAAACCAATAATTTGAGGTATTGTTGATGGTTTTTACAGACTAGACTTCAAACACCCTAAGCCAGCCTTATTTTTAGGAAATGTTGCACTGTAACTCTAACACTTTTTGCAGTATCTTAAATTTGAGTTACCTGTAATGACCAAATACACTTGAAAATCTTAGCTGCGGTGAGAGGACCATCTGGTTTCAAAGATGTGAAAGACTCAGCATCTCTTCAATCTTTGAGTTTTATATAAATACAAAACCTCCCCTTCTCATCTCTACTACACACATCTACATACGTTGCACATGTCTAGCTTAACAAGGACTTGAACAGTGTCTCCATGCAAAGCTGAAGATCCCATAGCTTTTTTTTTTCCTTAGTGCCCACCACCATAAATGTTTTATGACATTTATGATATGAATTACTAAGCCAGTAGCACACAGTGTTTAAAACGTCATACTACATAAATCACACCTTCTATCCAAAAGTCAAAGTAACCATTCTTTCCATTAACAATTAACTAAAATTATTAATAACTAAAAAAGCATTAAGGAGACTTCTCCTTTGGGAGAAAATACCCAGAGCTACAGCTGCTGGCATCTTACACAATATGGCCATTCTTGCATCACTGGCTAAAATACCATGCTCACATGGATGTGTTCAGGACATGCATACTATTTTTTCTTATCACATTCCCCATTTGCCCTCTGTCTCCTCCATTCAAGCTGTGGCTGTGAGAATTCCAACAATGCACTAAGAAAGCAGAGACCAGAGCCTGACCCGAGTCTCTAGCAAAGATGTGACCCTGCATATGGGGCACACATCCTTTCACGTAGCCTGATGCAAGGGTTTGCAGCTCTGATCACAGGTGCTTGTGCCAGGAGCATCATCCCCCTTACTGCCACCACACAGCAGAGGGCATATGTCCCTGTCCCATAACTTGGCAAAACAGCTGTCATCTGGCATGCTATTACCTACCCAGTAAGCTCGTTCAGTTGACCGTAAAACATTTCAAAGTATAATATTAAAAGTGGTTAAGTCAGTATAAACTGAGATTTCAAGAAGCATGAATAAAAATCACTATCTTTCTAATGGGACTTCACTTGCTTGAAGTTAATATCAACTAGGAAATCAAAAGATGTCAAAGGTAAGAGCCAGAAGATAAAATGAGCCCAGGCATCTGATCACCAACCAAACGCAAACCAGCTTCACTGCAAACCATCTTGCTTCATATGTAGTCTGGTGATGTAGTATTTATAATAAATAACTACTTGTAATAAATACCTGCTTGCCTCACAGAGGTAATTTTAAATTAACAGGAAGACAACTTTACTCAAAGATAATGTTCCTCTTTACACAGAACTCCTGGTATACAATTGTTCTCATAAAGAGACACTACAAAATCTTCTTTAAAACTCAGTGAAATGAAGCAAGGGTCTGGAACTGGCAAGTAAAATTTCTTCCTTAATGAAATGGCCACCTGCCAGTGAATTCTAACGTAAAGTTTGGAGTTTTTCAGTGCAAACACTTGCTGTCTTTACGGCTTTATTATCCAGATAATCACAGGGTTTGTATAACTGTCATCTATAAATTCTGTATATCTTATGTACATGCACTGTTCTTTATTTACTTGCTGTATCATGGTTTTAACATTTTAAAGATCTGTTTTTCTTACCTACTGTTATGATAACCTGGTTGCTCAGGAAAAGGTTGTCTGGATTATCCTGGCTCCTAGCTTCAGCCTGGGAATCAACATCACTGAACTGAGGGGGGGCAGTGGTATTCCCTCATCTGTATGAGCTGACAGAGGGGAAATAACATTATCAGAGTTTCAGAAAGCCTCTGGTCTGCCTTCATGGTAAAATCTGATGTGGGAGAGCAGCAGGGCACCACTCTACTTCACACACAGATATTTTCTCCTGTATGGGAGACAGAGCTATGCAGCAGCCCATGTGGGAGCTACATCTGCTTGGTTTCTACTGACGAGAGAGAACAGATGGGAGAAGAAGATGAAATGAAGAGCAGTACATCTAAGGGGGCTAACCTTTGCCAAAAAAGGGAAGGGAACACACACCAATCATCTTAAAATCAGCTAGAAATACAGAAATATTTATCCTGCTGGCACTGTTGCAAATGCTCCTGCAGCTTATCTTATCAAGCACAGATTTACTGAGGGGGAAAGGAGGGCACCGAGAAAGTCAAGTCTATATTGGACCTGGATCATTCTGCAGCTTGTTGCCTTTCTCCAAGCATGAAATGAGTGGGAAAACAAAAGCAGCTTATCCAGACATGACTTGGAGGGGACAGCACCACCTTTTTCTCTGAGTCATGGAAACAAAAAATCCTTCATTATGGTGTGACAGAAAGGATGATTCACCTTTGGTAAAAAGCTCTGAGGCTGAGCTGTCTGTGGCAAAAGAGCTACAAGGCATGTAAATAGCATGCCTCAGAACAGAATATAATGGCAGCTGCACAGCTTAAGCTGTCTGCATGGCTCTGGAGGGAAGATCCAGTGTGCAGCAGCCAGGGTAACCCAGGCATGCCAGTGACACCTGCCTCAACTTAGGCTGTTGCTGGATTAATTCGGGGTACCATTAGAGCATTGTTCCCATATGCCCTATCAATACTGTGACAGGCAGTCTGCCAATGAACTTAAGGTTCAAAATCTCCTAAGCCTGACAGACCATCTCAACAACCACGTGGATCTGTGGTTTTATAACCTGCCTCAACATGTGATTTCTTCACCTTATCAGCAGTTGATTTACTCATAGAGGCAACAAACGTGCCAACTCTTAATACCTGCTAAGGGTTCAAGCCTGTTACAACTCTTGAATTTCTTCTCATAGGGAGAAGGGAGCTGTAGCTGTTTGAAAGGCCACATGCAATTGGCTCCACTCTGCCTTTGCAAGAAGGAGGTTAGGCAAACGACATGCTCAGAAAACCACTTCTCCTTTTAATGTCTGCATCTTGCTCCTCTGCCCATGCTCCTCTGTCCCTTCAGGACATGTTATGTCTACAGATTGCAATATCTACTCCCTTTGCCCTGGCATTCAGGGGTTGTTGATCATCACACTCACTGAGGGTAGAGGTATAAGGGGATGAAAATCAGACAAAAGACACAACTATATATTTCCACTTTTACCTCTTCTATAATCATATTTACATGCCAGCTTGAATATTTTAAATTTGTATCTTTGTTTAAATACTGCAAGCAAATTTAGGCACCTTTACACTTAAGTGTGTTTCTTGTTATGTGCAATTTCCTTTCCACATTGCAGGGCCTCATCTTCCCAAGGCCTGGTGTTCATTCACATCTATTTTGTGCCTGAGTGATAGCAAAGAAACTCTCCCCTGTGTGCAGAAATGAGCTTCTTTATACCTGTCACACAAATACATGCATCGTTACCTAGTGCCAGCAGCAAAATGTCAACAGTTTGTGCATCAAGACTTCAACTTTCAACAGCCTTCATGGTACTGCAACTTGCACTAAATTATAATTCTGTACTAATATAATCTGTTCACAGATTTGAGTGAATGCCAAAAAAAGCATCACTTCTTCTAACGACACCTCCCTGAATGCAGGGGTCCCATGTGAGCTAAGTTGCAATCAGTGTGTGAGTATGTCTTAGAATCACCCTTGCTTTCAAAACATTTGTGGCTTTGACCCATGCTGTTACTCAAAAATCAGTGCACTGGGAAGATTTTTACAGAAAGCACAATCCTGATGGCAACAGGAGAAATTTCTCCCATATTCTCTTTACCACCAATATCAAGACAGCTAGTCCCCTGTCATGTTTCACATATTAGCTTCAGTACAGAAGTGGTAACAATCTCAGAAATGATGGTGGTGAGCTCGGTACAGCCAAAACAGACATGTAGGTAGTCTCAGGGAACAGCGTAATACACTGATCAGATCCTCTTACATAACCTGCGCACTGTCAGTATTGTGACAGCAATTGTGTACTTAAGGAAAGAGTCGGGTTGCTTTTACTCATAAAGAAGTTTTGACTTGTTTTAGTTATGTATTCCAGTGTTAACAATGGAAACAAAGTCAATCCAAAGATCGTATTATCACAGTGAAACTAGCTTACTGATACATAAAATCAGCCCTCCTTTTTAATACTTCTCAAATTAGGTATAATAAATTTTAACAGTCATTAGAAAATCCTAACTGTGCCACAGTACATTAAATCTATATTTTTACACAATCACACAAAGCCTAAATTAATGAAAAAAAAAATAATCACAGAAATCTCAAATTTTAAAAGAATCCTTTCTAACACCAGAAGCTAACATGCACTTAAATCTGAATTGTCACTTGAAAAAACCAGTATACTCAGCAAGTGCCCTTATACATGAAAGCTGGTAACTTAAAAACCTTAGAAGGACCAAAGAAGGGGAAAAAAACCCAAACAACCACCCAAACAAAAAAAACCCAATTCCAGATACCATCAGGAAAAAATAAGAATTACCAAGCTTTAAGCTCCCATTCCCATTAGACAGCTGTTTCCAGCTCTCGGAGCAGGATGAAGTGGATTTTCCCTCAAATACTCAGTTCACCTTCTGCTGGATACTAATCTAGGCACCAGTGTTACAGCAAATTACAAATGGACAATTCAAAGAAACACACACTTTTACTTGAAAAATTCTGCAAGGAAATCCCTTTGGAGATAACTCTTGACTAAACTGGTTTCATGGATTATACCACCTGAACAGCAACAGAGCATCTGAATGAAGTGCAAAGAAGTGATAGGAAATACCATCCAACTTCTTTGAGAGACATTTGAGCATGAGTGCAAGACCGTGTGATGCCACAGATCAAGCTTTATATTTGTAGGCAAAGTACCATATGGCACAGTGAGCATCCTCCTCCATAGCCCTCACTTCACAAACAGCAGAATTACGAGCAAATTTTATCTCTGTGGTACATTAATTCAATTTTCATTGCTCAACCAAAAGAGGACTGCCAAATGCGATTATCTGTGCAATGGTAAGTGGCAGCTTAGAAAGAAAATAACTGACTCAACTCTAAACTATTGAATCCATTTAATATCTGTAAAGGATGACATATTAATGAAATAGCCTTTAAAACTCTCCTTCTATTAGTATTGAATTATGAAAATATCTATACAAGATTGGATTTGCTACAAGAGAAAGTAACATTAACACCTTATTAAACTCTGGACTTACATTTAGTTTCTTTTCTCTTTTATAAAGAACAAAAGTATTTGCACTCATTAGGGCAAAGTCAAACAATCAAATAAACATATGTTAAGAATTATCTGCCAACAGAAAGAAAATTCAAAGGCATGAGGAAATCCCGTCTCCCTATCTAGGGAGTCAGTGATGACATATGGATGCACAAGTACTGCAACATGGGGATGCATCAGCGTATCAGAGTACAGCATTTCAGGTGTACTGGGCTTTATATTAATGGTTTAAATGTCCTCAAGATAACTCTAAAAGGACCCCAAGGTTTGGGATCATGGGGTTTTTTCTTCTCTGGGCTCCACCTGATAGTGGAGTCTCTAGAAACTTCCTTTAAAGAGCTAGAGATCAAGAACCTCATGATGAGTTTTCATTCTCACAAAAGTTAGGTATTTCACATTGTTTAATGCCTGATACCTTCACACAGATGCATCTCAATCTTATTACTGCGAAGTAGCAGATTCCACAGAAAAATGCTGGAACCTGCCTGGAACACCTCTACCACCACCCAAGATTTCAGTACAACTATCAAATTGTGAAGTCCGTTCAAATTAACTAAGAATGAGGACACTAACATTTCTAAATCAAGGCTGAACACAGGTGAAATTACCAACACCCATTTTTATTACAGTCTAAGAACAGCTTACCTTAAAAGATCTTAATTCAGTGTAGAGCAGTGCTCTGAATTCTGTTAACATCTTCCATGATTATGGTACTGGTTTTCCATAAAGCACACATGTATTCTTCAAAACCCCACCTAAGGACACCAACCCTTTTATTTTACACCTCAGATTCCTAAACCAGGTTACTAAAACATTTTTCACCTTCTTCCCTTTTCAACTTACTGTCTCATACTTGTTTACACTACTCTGAGTCAAGGTTGCCAAAGCAGTACCTTAAGATTTTTATGGGAATTAACTACTGACATCAGTCACTTGTAAAAACTGGTGTCTTTTACATGGAATTTCCCTCTGTTTTTTTCACTTTAAGCTTCATACATTCAATTTCCCCTCTCCCCTTCATCCTTCCTCATATTTTGGTTCCTGAAAGTTGGTGGTTTCTACGGTCAATAGCCTCATGTTCCTCTTGAGGGAGGGAGTTCTCTGGCTATGCAGGGTTTTGGACTCAACTTGGCAGTCCACTTCTGAAATACAGGCAGAAAGTGATGATCACTACTTGACAGGAAAAGGGATAATGATTGGATTAACTATCAATACTGTGACTCACATAAGAAAGCACAGTTATCAAAAGGTCGGGCAATTTTTCACCCCAAGAGAAAAAGAATCATTCCTTATATTTTTTTCACAGGAAAGCCTTCCAGCTGCAAAACAGGCTGGAGAATCAAACACTATGAGGTTTTGGCATTATCACCTCAAGCTCAATGAAGTCTTGTTTTGGGTTTTTTATCGTCAGTAGAACTGACAAACACACTCAAACTGCAAAATGACTGGCAAATTTTGACCTGATCAAAATCAGACCACATAGTAAGTTTGAACTGCTGGTAGCTAGAAAAGCTACCAGATTACTTGAAAACAGAACAGATTACATGCAGAAAACATGGAAAAGGAAAAAACAAGGAACCACAAGGGCTGCCAGAGCAGCTATCTTCCAGTGCACTTTAAATGAAACTGTGCTATTGTGCCCTCAGCAGAGTTAATTCAAAATAATAGGCTTCTGAATCCCTTCTATTTTAGCAATAGCTACAGTATGGCTCATTTAAAAACAGCTGTATTTGCACATTCTTTTTTCCCAAATGCATGGGAAAGGAAATTAAATATTTAAAATATACATATTTTAACTACTTTTCTGATACTCAATTCAAGTAGGGATTTTAAACATCCAGGAAAATTGTGTTATTCTCCAAGTTGAAACAGCACAAGAACTACAGATTAATCTTTTACCAGGCTAAGATTAAGTTAAATAAACTAGTTTTCTAGAAACAAATAGGCACAAGGTAGCAGAGCAACAGTAGACTAACTGAGGCCTACAGGGACCAAACAGAGAAAGGCATAAAATAAAGTCAA